>JARHVA010003365.1:702500-707500 GCA_037957365.1 Torreya grandis
TGAATAACATATTTTTTTAATTTAATGTTTCATGCACAAAATACGAGATCGGTAAGATATCACGAGTTTGAAGTGAGGTATGACTATCAATTTACACACTTTTAATTTCAATAACCTCACTATACTGAAATAAAACCTTAGCAAATCCATCAAAAAAATAAAACAACTATTAACTTTCATAAGAGAAGCCTCTAAATGGTCCATAGTTACATATGTCTCTTTGAGTCCATCACCTTAAATGCTATATCATTTCTTCTCACCATCATCACCCAAGTCACCTTGAAATAATTCACCACTTTCATGCTTTGTAAGAATGTATTTGGATGTCAAAACAAGTTCATCTAAAGTAATTATGGGGGCAAACTAATCGGGATCTAAATTTCCATGCAATGCTTTAGTTTATGATGGCTTGCATTCTTCATTGAACGAGATAGCCTCTTTTTCCAATCACTATGTGATGTATTACATTTGTGTCTATTAGGATTGTGCATATTTAAGGCAACTATTAGATTTACATGACTTGGATCCATCATAAAGAGATAGAGAGCTTCTAAGGTGGTAGGTTCTTTTATTGGACATTTTATATTGTGAAGGGTCAACAAGGACAACATGATGCTAATTTGATTGTTAGAAGGTTTCATATTAAATGTGAAACTCAAGTCACTGATGTAATGCCAAACATATACACATAGAGGAATTATGACAAGGCCACACAAAACCTACAAGTGGTAAAAGATTTCAAAGTGAGTTGGGTAGTGATGATGAAGGGAAATGACATCATATTTCATGTGATATCGCACACCAATGGGACCATATAATACACATTACATAATTACGCTAATATAGGGGAAATATATTAAGGTTATTAAATTTATCTTGTTGCTTTTGTTACAGTTAAAGTGAATACTAAAGCATCATTTGTGATACAATGTGAATGCCATGGTAGAAGAGTCACCAGTTGAGAGAAAAGGTGGTTGATTGGAAATCAGTCCCTAGTGATAGGGAGGGTTGGTAGGTTTAATTCTCTAGCATTAGGGGGTTCCCACATCATACACTTAAAAGGGGAATTTAATATAGAAATGAAAATAAAATTCTTACCCAAAAAATATTGATATTTAAACACATATGGTACACACACACACACACACACACACACACACACACACACACACACACACACACACACACACACACACACACACACACACACACACACACACACACAATGATATAATGAAATTATAATAAAATACCAAGACTATAGAAAAATGGAAGGTGAATCATACATATTTGTATTCAAAATTGTAATGGACCCACACAAATATGTTAATCCCTAAATACCACACCATAAACATATACTAAATTACTCTCATAACACTTATTGAGTTTCCTACCCTAACACGTATTCTAATCTATGGTGGGTACCAGGTGGCCTAGACAACCTCACCTCCATAGAGATCCCCAATGACCATGATGGCCTAAGTTTTGAAGATAGATCATATGTAGAGGTAGCACATGCCTTTAAAATAACTATAACCTCTCCCCATAACATACAAGTAGTTATCCCCAAAGCCTATGAGACTCAAAGAATTGGGATGGTGTCACATGACAATGTCTCATGCTTTCAGAGCCTAGAGGAAGTAGTAGATAATCCAAGTAGTTAGGAGATAGGATCATGCCATGTATCAAAGTACATAAAAGGATATAAATAAGTCATGAAGCTGCCAAGTAGAAGCATCCTAGGGAACTTCCAAACATGATACTAGTGCTCACCTCTATGGAGACCTCCAAGGGCCCTCATGCTGTATTGACTTCTTTCCCATTGATTTGTGGGTGCCTTCATGATTCACTATGAATGGAATTATATGGTGGAACGTGTGACTCTAAGAGTTTTGATGATGATATGGCCTATGTATGTTGATCAAAATTCCATTCGATGTAATTTTAAGATGCTGTTGGTAGAGGAGAGTGCATCATTACCTCACTAGATGACACCGCCTCCTAATAAATTAACCTCTTCCCCATGCAAAGCACTAGGTCATAGAGAAATCATTTCCTCTTTTTTGAATTTTTTTTAGAGCATATTTAGTATCTCTATTAAGACCACATAGATAAGACACCTTCATAAATATTTCCTCCACCATGGGAGCAAAGGCATCGCCTTTGTGAATCTATCTTCTACCATAGGTAGAAAAAGTGGGCCTTTGAAAATATTTACTCTCTCATAAGTGGTATAGATAGGGCCTCTAGAAAACTTACCTCTGCCATATGTGGCAAAGGTAACTCACTCTCTATTTTTGTAGACCATCCATCATGTCTACAACTTCCTCCTATGTTAAGTTATTGAGGATGAAAGGTCTATAAATTCTACTTCCTCAAATTTTATGCTCATGGGGCATGAAATATTTAAGAAAAATAAAAGAGACATACCATTCCTTCCTACATCATATTTTGAGACAATAATCCTACATCCTTGGCACTATGAGATATTACATCAGTTTGATACATTTTATTCAAAATACTTAAAGCCTATCCATGAAAACCATTCAATTCATATCCTAATACCACAACATTTCATTTATTATCCTTCCCTTAGTCATGATTTGAATGGGAAATTTTTAATCAGGCCACCTAAAATATTGGGAGTGAAAGGGTAGCCCAAATTGATGAGTGTTAACTATAGATATGGTCATGGCTTCATGATGGGATAGCTATAATAATAAAAAAATAAAAAATACAATCATCAACGTGCATAGTCTATGGTTTTCCTTGGTTGTTTTATCTAATTTTCCTAGGAGTTTTCAATAAAACACTATTTTTATGTCATTAATTTCTCTTCTAGTTAATATTTTTCTTAGAGTGACAAACTTGAGGGCTCTAAAATGTAAAACAACAAAGATGAATTTTTTTATTGTACAAATTATTATTTAATTTAAAAAATGACTATAAAGGTTGTAATGCATCTAAATCAAGTCACTTACTATGTGTCACTGGTTAACCAAATAACAATTAAAAAAAAAATCCTAAAAAATAATTAACAAAATTTATTTTTCTAAAAAAAGTGGATGCCCTACTAAACCACTCATATTTAAACCCTGGTTATGAACAATCTTTTTCTCACATATTTTTAATTTTTAAATCATTAATTATTTTATTTTATTTTGATGGATTTATTTGTGTGGTTAGCTAAGCTATTAAATGCATTTGAAGGACTTGTTAGAAACTATGTTTATATTATTTCTATTTACATCACCAATAATTTTAGTGGTCCACTAGAATATGAGGGTGTGAGTGAAGTTAGTTCTATTATTCATTAATTTCTTGGTTGTTAGGTAGTTAATGAATTCTTGATTTTATTTGGCTTATTAGTAAAACTTGGTTACATAATATTTTTGGTTGTGTTATGAATAATTTCTTTATTTATAGCACTACTTAAATTATTGATTAGGTTTGATTATTTTTTGGCTAATTTATATTTCCACTAGATTACTTAACAAACTTTACACGTGTATTGGGTGAAGCCATTTATAAAGTATTTGCAAACATTTATGATTTTTCATGGAGCGTCTGACTATGTTTCTCTTCGGATCTTCTAATATTAGATTCATAACTTGTGTATTATCTCTTCTTTAGGTAAAAAATATTTAAGATCTACTAATTATTTATAAATGGAGATGTTTCTACATCATTTACAAGTTTGACCCTAATATTGTGTAGAATTTTGATTTTATTTTTTTTGAATTGAGGTTGTATTAGAAATTAGTAATTTTATTATTATATATGTCGAATAATTACAATGAACTCATTATTATATCACCTTTATGTGTTATTTGAAAATTAATTATTTATTTTTTAATTTATTTATTTGTGCCTTCAAAACGTATATGATTTCATTGCTCAATAACACACTAACATAAGTGTATAATAGTTCACAATAATTATGTTATACCTTCATCCATGATTAATCATAATAGATTAATATCTATGGGTTACTAAATTGATCTTAGACCATCAAACACATACACCAAGTTATGATTCCAAGACCTGTGGGTTATGGGCCCATAAGATAAAACTCGTAAGTTTCTCAAATGATAAAACCTACCCATCTCAGTTAGATTCACAACACCCAAGTTATGATCCCAAGACCTGTGGGTTATGGGACCACAAGAGAAAATTCCTCCTAAGTTGCTCAAATGATAAACCCTACCCATCTCAGTTAGATTCACAACACCCTAAGTGTTGTCATTTAATTCTCCTACACCCACTCTTGAGATACCTATATATCGACTTATGCTCCCAAAATATGTGTAATTAGGGTTATTGTATTTCTCCAAAAACTAGAGAGTATCTTGTCCTTAACTAAATGTATAAAATATTCTTGATTATATTATCACATAACCATATTTGATTGCAATCATTAGCTAATATCCTCAAATTGATCACATATATAAAATATCCTTGTGAGCCCAATATATGGCCATCACAATTCACTAATTTCTTAGAATGCTTCATTGTATATAAAAGAGTGGTCATAGTCACATTATAGATTAATGTGACCATAATGTATCTTTGTGGCTATCACCACCAATTCCTTCACAAACATAATCCAAATTAACTACGTTTCATAATACCACACAACCATGGACTTCAATATTCTCCATGGAGTTAACACCAAATAATGACATCATGTTTGAGAAAATAGGACTAGTGGGTCCCTTAGGATTTTATTGTGCCATAATACCATTAAGAATTGGCATAACCTTAGATGTCCACACACAAACACTAGTACAAATTAATTGCATGCCTAGATATAAATCCCCTATTGACCTCCAATGCTCACATGATTTACTAGTTAAATAAATGACACATTTGAGATGAAAGCATTGGGTCCACCATACATGTGGCCACTGATTATTTCCAATCATAATATGGACTATAAATAGTTAATACTGGTCCCTTTAGTCATTAACATAAGGACATATGAATGCCCACATGACCTT
>JARHVA010003365.1:710000-755000 GCA_037957365.1 Torreya grandis
CATACATATGTATGAATGTATGTATATATGTATGTATGTATGTATATATGCATGTATGTATGTATATATGCATGTTTAAATGTATGTATGTATATACACACGTGCATGCATGCACACACACATGAAGATATAATGAAATTATTTAAAAATACTGGGAATGTAGAGAAATGGAAGGTAAATCATACATCTTTGTACTAAGAGTTATAATGGCCTTGTATAAATATGTTAATCCCCAAATACCATAACATAAACATCTAATAAATTGCTTGTATAACACTTATTGAGTTACCTACCCTAACATGTATTATAATTTATGGTGAGTACCAAGTGTCATAGACAACCTCACCTCCATAGTGTCCCTTAGTGACCATGATGCTCTAAGTCTTGAACATAGATTAGATGTAGAGGAAGCACATGCCTTTCAATCAACTATAAACTAGCCCCATAGGGAGCAAGTAGTTATAGTCAAAGCCAATGAGACTTGAAGGCTCAAGATGTTGCCACATGGAAACATCCCATGATTTCAGGGCTTAGAAGAAACAATATATAATCCAAGTAGTAGGAAGGTCAAGATTCAATGTGACCATGCCACATATCAAAGTACATAGAAGGGTATAAGTAAGTCACGATGCTACCAAGTGACAACATAATGGGGAACTACCTGAGATGTTACTAGGGATCACCTCTATGGATACCTTTAAGGGCTCATGATGTTGCATCAGCTTATTTCCCACCAAGTTGTGGGTGCCTTCATGATCCAATGCAAATGGAATTCTATGGTTGAAAGTGTGATTCTAAGAGTTATGATGATGATGTGTCCTATGTACATTGATTTCAAAATTTTATTAAATTTATTTTTTAGATGATTTTGGTAGATGAATAGGCCTCATTACCTCATTATAAAATACCACCTCCTCTCCTCTTAATAAATTAACCTCTTCCCTTGCAAGGCAACATGTCATAGGGAAAACATTTCCTCCTCTTTGACAAAAAATGTCAGAACATCTTCATTCTCCCCATTAATTCCACATAGATAGGACACCTTCAAAAATATTTCCTCCACCATAGGGGAAAAGACATCACCTTTGAAATGGTGGGCCTTTGATAAATCTTTACTTTCTCATAGGTGGTAAAGATAGTGCCTCCACAAATCTTTCCTCTGGCATAGGTGGAAAATTCAACTCCCTCTCTCTTATTGTAGATTGTGCATCATGTCTCTAAATTCCTCACATGTTAAAATCCTTGGGATGAAAGGACTAAAAATTATTCTTCCTTGAATATTATGCTCATGCGGCATGAAATATGGAAGAGAAACAAAAGAGACAAACTATTCCTTCCCACATCTTACTCTGAGAAAATAATCCTGCAACCTTGGCACTCTAAGGTATTACATCAATTTGATACATTTTATTCAAAACCCTTAAATCCTAGCCATGAAAACCATTTGGTGCATATCTTAAGACTAGAACATTCCATTTATTATCCTTCCCTTAGTCATGGTTTGAATGGGCGATTTTTTTTTTTTTTTTTTTTTTATGTTGCCTATAATCCTAAGAGTGAGAGGGTAGCTTAAATTGATGTGTTAGCTGAAATTATGGTGATGGATTCATGATGGGCTAGCTATAACAATAAAAAAAGGAAAAACATAATCATCAACGTGCTTGGTGTGTGGTTTTCATTAGTTGTTTCATCTAATTTTCCTAGGAATTTTCAATAAAATATTATTTTTTATGTCATTAGTTTCTCTTCTAGTTAATATTTTTCTTAGAATGATGAATTTGAGGGCTCTAAAATGTATAAAAAGTAGAGATGAAATTTTTTATTGTACAAAGTATTATTTATTTTTAATTTTTTTTATAAAGGTTGTAATGTATCTAAATCAAGTCGCTTACTATGTCTCACTAGGAAACTAAATAACAATTCAAAAAAATATCTTAAAAAATACTTAACATATTTTATTTTTTTGAAAAAAGTGGATGCCCTACTAAATCACACATTTTAAAAATTAGTTCAAGCCAACTAAACTCAAATGTTTTTATGGATTATTAGAATGTTTATGTCCTCTTTACATTAAATAGTGGGAGACAATCGTATTTTTTGGATAGAAATAGAATAAATTTACATATTCTTAATTATATTACAAATTCACTATCTCCAAATATTATATAAATATTTTAATTATGAAAGCATTTTAATTTCTTTTTACTAAAACTTATGACCTACAGATTCAAAAGTAGCTTTTTTCAAAGAAAATGTCACACTTATTTATAGTTTATTAATTTGATGCCATTCATTAAAAATTAAAAAAACTAATCCTTGTGAATCAACTCTAGCCTTTGATCATTATCCCTATTAACAATTCTATTCTAAACTCTATTGTAGTGACAAACAAGAAAACCTATAATACACTTGTTGCACCTATTATTTCAGTCTCTTTGAGCCACAACAATCCTTGATTTTTCTCCCCATAAAGTGTAATATTTAGATCAATCTTAATTGTGCCTCGATGCCTCCATCTTTCCCAAAAATTAATCCCTTTAACCCTTAGCATTCTCGTCACTGATTTTTTTAATCCTCATTATAACTTAGGAACATGCCCATGCATTCCCACCTCTCCATACTTACCAACTTATTTTATTTAATTGACATGACGTGATGCACCTCAAACACAACAACATTTATTCATACCCCAACATCAAAATAGAGGCCTGCCATCCTTCATGCCACTTGCACTACACACCATTGACTACATTAAAAACATTGGAGAATAAGGGGTAAGAGTGAGAAAATAATAAAAAATATATATGCCTAAATAACAAGGCCTAAGGAAAAATAATTAATAGTCTTGCGAGGACTATATTAACTTATAAGTACTAAAAATATTGATTGAATTTACATTAATAATCAATAATTAAAATATTTAAGATAAATATACACCTATATCCTAACAAAAGGAGGAATTCAATGAGTTGGGAAGTGGATTTGGGGTTGGAATATAATTGGAAGTTGGGTGTACTAAATAATAATTCTAGGTAATTATAAACTTAAATTTAAGAGATTGGGATGGGAAATGGGAAATGGGATATGAGAGGGATTATTATTGGAAGAGGGAGAAGGGAAATTGAGTTATAAATGAACATTTAAGAGAACTTTTTATTTTTTAGGAATGCAATAATAAGGTGATTAAGAATGAATTTATGGAAGTGTTAGTATTAAATTAAAATTTTAAATTATTATATATTATTTATATCAATTAAAATAATATTTAATCAATAATTAATAATAAACTCATATAAATAAGATTCAAACTAAAAGATAATATAAAATTTGAGTTGTTATTAATAATTTGTAAAGAAGTAATAAAATATTAAAGTGCAAGTTTCAAAATATTGCATAGTTTTATCGTTTGTACTACGTCAAGTTTTGAGACTATTATGTGTCATTCATATCAATATTTAAAAAAAAACTTAATTAAGAAGGCACCCATCAAAATATTAATATTAAGTTAATAAGTTAAGTCTTGAGATTATTATGTGTATTGTTTGTATCAACACTTTGATGATGATGATGATGATAATGATAAATAATGATTATAATATTATAGAATAAATAATAAAAAATTAAAATTATTTTTTTTAAATATTTTCAACTTCATAACCTTACAAAACACAAGTTGAAAAATATTACATTAAAGAACATTGATCTACTAACCCATTTTTTATAAATATTATTTCCAATAAATATTGTTACTAATTTATTTTCTAAATTGATGGTTTAGTAGTAATAATATAAATTATGGTTTTTGAAGGTAACACTTAACCATAATTTAAGTGTAACTTTAAATCTATGTAAAAACCCCACTGGGTTTGAATAGAAAAATGTATGTTTTTAAATATTAATCAACATATTAATTTTATTAGGATTCACCACAAAAATCCAATTAGTGATCTAGATATCAAAATCTAATTATGTTAACTATAAATAATCATGTAACATCTAAGGGTCACTACTCACAATCAACATATGAAACACATTGAAACCAATTATGAAAAGTAATTACAAATACATAGCCACAACTAGTACAAAGTTACAACCACTGTTTCTAAATTACAAATAAATAATTACGTCCCATTAGATTAATGTCTCAATAATAATAATAATAATAATAATAATAATAATAATAATAATAATAATAATAGAAACAATATCATATACAAGATACTAGATACAAATCTCCACAGAGCATGAGTTCCTAAACTCCAGTAACTCTAGCAATCTCAAGTGTTATCTCCAAGTAAGTACTACTATGGGGAGGGAGAATATCATCCGAGCACTTTTCCACACCAAATATGGACCATCAAACCCATGCACAATTACCAATCAGGAATGACCCTCCCTTCACAGATGAGTAAATAGTGATTGTGTATGAATCCAAAGAGATAATCTAGTACCTATGTGCCATATGAATTCTAAAAAAAACATGCAGTGTACCATAAATAAATCTATTCTAAAAATATATCACACAAACATATAAATCATACACATGAAATGACAAAGTTAACTAACATTACTTTCTACTAGATGTCATAAAAAATGCTAAACATATCATATACAAAAAATATATACATTTATTCTATCAAACGTATGAGTGAATCTAGACATAACAATTATAATTTGTACCACCTAGGTATAACATACATTTAAAATGTAGTTTTCAAACATAATACACTCTATGACATCTCATAATATCCTAGTTCATTATACATGAGCACACCTACTCAATTACAAATAACTAGTCTTACAATTCAAGAATCAAATGTCTCATAATCCTAAATTATAGGCAAACAAGTATAGATTATACCAATTGGATATATCCTATGTTTAGACTACATAATCTAATCCCCATAAGTAGATTCAAGTATATATTACAAGAAGTAATAATATAGTCCACCATTTTTATGTACACACTATTTACTTTTAGATAGTCAGTCATAATATGTGTAGAGAATCAAATAATTCATAAACCCATTATAATATTTCATTTAAACAACTTGTTACATATTTAGGAGATTGTTTTCATATGGTTATAGTTTTTGGTCCGTAAAAAACTTTGTCTTATTTTAACCATCCCTTACTATAGGTAATTTTCCTATATACGAGTACTTGTACATCATAATATGCACCATATGTAAGTAATCAAATGATATGTAAATACTATTTAAATATTCATTTATATTTCTTAATAAATAATAGATAATGATTTCAACAATATTTAAAACTTCCCTGTTCATAATGTATATTTACAATCTCTATAAGATAATGGATTATACAATGTAATTCTCCTTCAGGGTTTTTTATCCCTAACTAACTAGATTTTTGTCATGATATAATCCAAGTGTATAGAAATTCATACACAAATTGTCAAGATTACATAGTTTTTTGTATCAGAGCTCACATATAAGTATTCAACAATATCAAAATTTTGCTCTTATATGATACACAAAAGTTTTATCAAGTATGTAGATAAATGAATCACCCAAAGCCGTGATAATATACTAGTCAAAATATATGCTATAGGCACACATTTCAATATATTAATACACACACACACACACACACACACACACACACACACACACACACACACACACACACACACACACACACACACACACACACACACACACACACATATTCCCTCATACATATTAGTACACCTACAACACATACTGTACACAAGTTTACAATGGATCAATATAGAATACACTAACCAACAATTCTCAATTGGTATAAGTGGACCATGATAAAAATACTCATTATTAACAATACATATATCCCATAAGTATGGTAACCTTTAATTTAATAAACACATCGTATACCAACCCACTAACCAATAGATCAACTTTTAGTATTACAAGTATACTTATGATTGAAGAGTCTTGTAGTCAACATATCAAGCTGAGAGGGAATAGACAATATGATATTTATCATAGTCCTCGATCCAAATTATCCCATATCTATATCTATATATATATATATATATATATATATATATATATATATATATATATATATATATATATATATATATATATATATATATATATATATATTGTCAATTATAACACACATGCCATTATTAAGATATGTAAAAAAATACCATTTATATCTCTATAGGTATACCAAGTTAACATCACTCACACATATATCATTGTTAGATACAAATTATCTTTTACATGTGATGATAATATATTTAAATTTATAACATTAAATGGTAAGCTATCAATATATTAACAATATTTTTGACCCCTTGAATTTGAATAAGCATTTTTCCATTTTTTGGCATGCAACATAGAGGGAACATTGTCCATTTTGATGTAAGTACCGATATGGCACAAGAGGACCATGACACGTAATTGACAGGTGTAGAAGGTGATGGGCATAAAAGGACAATGGCATAGGAGACCCAGTGTGAGAGGACCTAGTCAAGAGAGAACATGCCATGAGGGACCTGAGAATAGAGGACAAGAAACTAAAGTGGAATGCTAGGGTAGCATGTGGGAAGTAGAGCACATAGAAGGCAGGAGCGATTAGAATAAAAAATCAAATGGGACACTTCGATCCCATCGATCAGAGGGTTTGTACCAACCCATGAGGAACCAAACACTTCGACACCAAAATATAGCATAGAGCAAGGAACTAGGGGTGCAGAGGCTCGTGTCTATAAGAAAAACTCATTGTAAGAGCCACGACTCTCAGTTTATTGGGAGCTTGTGTGACATTTATTAATGATAATTTTAATTATGACACTTGGTCAGGGCAAAAAAAGTATACAAACCCCTATTGCAATCATTTGTGTGGATGGTATTTTAGAGATTAGATATATCATATTTGTCTTATAATTTAGTAAGTACTTAATGAAAAGCTAGTGTTTACCATATCATGTGATAAGTCATGAAACATGCTAAGTGTTGGATGATGTATATGGTTTATTTCTAAGTACTAGGTATCTTTTTTCTTTTGTCACTACTATTAAATAGTAATGGTGATTCTAGTTATAGTGGCAGTCAAATCTGGAATAATAAGGATAATAGTAGTATATTTATGGTGTTGAATAACCTTTTAAGAATTGTGTTACGGAAGATGAACAAACATACAACATTGTGTTTCAAAGCCTTCAAGAATTGGTCTTTTGCTATGTGCTTCAGGTGAGCATGTAAGACTTACCTCTCACATGATAGGGCCAACATGCTATCTTTTTAGGGAGAAGATTCAACATTAAAGTATAAATAACTAAAAGAACCCAATATTTTGGTTCCATTTTTGGGACTTGAAGCAATTTGAACACAATCATGAGAAAATGTTTGAGCATATCACGCTAAAAAATATTGAAAAATGGGTTATCAGTGTCGAAGACAACTTTGTGGTCCCATATCTTAAACCAAGAGTTTTTACATGATAGTGGGTAAAGCAAAATCTCAATAGTTCTCTGTATGAAACTTTATTTTTTGAGGTCCCATTTCTCTTGTATTCTTGTATTTTAGCATATGCTCAAGGATGATCCTAAAATATCAAAATAAGGTAACCTTGGACACTTGCGTGGTAGAGGATTTTAACATGATTTGGAGTTCCTTGGAAATGAGTGATTAAATTTTGGTGGATAGCCATTTGGAATAACTATATTTTAAATTACACAGTGACCACCTATTCATGTCTCAAGGAAGCAAAATTCTAATTTCTATGAGATCTGAGGGGAAAATATTTTTCATTGTTTTCCTTTGAGATTAAGAAGATAATTATTGACCTTGGATTGGAGACTCTACCCAGGAAGGCTAAAATCTCTTGTGCATGAGCCACACATTTGGGAGAGGAACTTAGCAATTGATTGAAAATTATTGGTTCAATATGGTAGCAAGCTAATGAGCATTATGAAAATGGAAGTATGATGGATCTTGGTAAAGGATAATGGGATTTAGTGTCATGGGAAGAGACTGGGAGACCTCTAGGAGTGCTGTGAAGAGCTAAAGGGAAGTGGATGAACTCGAGGAACCCATCACTTTCAAACCATGTCCTTTGCCACTTCTATCCTTTAGATGAGAAATGAGATGGATTATAGGAGATGAGGAATCAAGTCTAAATCAGTCAGGATCCCTTACCATAGTGCATTTTCATGCCTTTGAGTTAGAGAAAGTATGAATACACAATTGAGATACAAGTAGTACAAAGTCAAAAATTGAATAGGTACGAGAGACTGAAACTAAGCCATTAGGTGCTCTTTTAGAATCTACATTATCTTTCCCTCTTTCCCTCTTTAAGGGAATTCCATGGCACAACTTGGAATGCCTAGTGGATTTGGAACTCAAGGCCAAAATGTAGGCCTAAACTTGGGTAACTAACCCTCTACCATGCCTCTTTTCATGGGTACTCTTATTGGAAGTGCTGGAAGAGGATTAGGTGGAGGTGCTAGAGGAGGTGAAACCCCTCCTCATGGGACATGAGTTGGATCCTCCCAGTAACCACATGCTCAAATACCAGCCACTATGGTTTAATATGAGATGACATTGTAGTTACTTGAATATCGAAGGGTAAAGAATGTGACTGAGCATGTCCATAAGTACAAACTAATTTGGAGGGTGTGAGGTATTTCATCTTTTTAACATAAGGCTACTTCATTTTACACTATGTTTTTAGATCATGTGCATAATTTGTATCAAAATTTCAACCATCAATAAGTGGTGGTCGAGTATGATCAGCTCAAAACAACCTTCTTGTAGGAATTTGACATTCTTGAGTTTGAGCAGTAGTGTATAGCAATGTTGAAGGACACAAAGCAAGGACTTATAGAGACTGTACATGAATATGAAGCATGATTAAAAACATTAATTTCTAATTTGTCATTTGAAATCAATCTTAATTAGCATGCACAATGGTTGGAAGGAGGATTTTTATTACCTTTTTGATGGACTCTATCACAAAAAACCTTCACTAGTGCGCATGAGGCTCTGAAAACTATCCTCCATGCTGAAGCAATTAGAAGCATGGATACTAGGATTAGCCCCTTTATGGAGGTAAAGATAGTTTCCATGGCATCACAACTTGAAAAATTTATGGAAAATAATGCACATGTGATATGTAGTGGTGTTTGGTGTACCGACTATGAAATTGAAGGGCACACAAAAAATAACTACCCATGTAAGAACATCCATTCGATACTAAAATAAACCTATGAGATTTGTCATGAAGAACATGATGTCCATTCTTGTCAAATTTTGCAATGGGATATGAACACTAAGGTGTCTTAGTATTGTAATATTTTTAATGCCTACATCCATGACACCAATGATTGTTGATTGATCAGTGATATTCATGAAGCTCAAGCGTATGACACACGCCAAACATAAATCACCAATAACCAAGATAATTGTGGCTACCATTGGTGAGGGAGAGGATGAGGATGAGGTGGTGTTCAATTTCCATAAAGGACTTACTAAAAATTTGGGTCACTAAATCCCTATCAAAGGGATTTCCCAGAGTACCCAACCTACGCATTTTGTAAAAAGGACCATCGACTAGAAGAGTGTCATGATCTATATGCAACCATCACTAATGATCATAATGAAAAGGATGCTAGCATGTTTTGAATAGAAAAACCACAATGGCATGTAAAACCAACCATTCTAATAGTACAAAAAGTAAATATCACTACTCATAGTAGGGGATAGACTCAATCCATAACTAACCTAGTTGAGAAGGTACATCAAGGAGAACCATGAGCTAGGAAGTACCTTGATGCTCAGTAACAAAAGGATGACCTTCATGATACAATGACACTTGTGTGAGAGATCCAAGGAAAGATTCAATACTTCAAGGATAAGGACATGACATAGTGTACCATAGTGTAAAGGGAAACCAAACCTCAACCAATGGTGGAAGACAATTTTTAAGAACTGTGCAAATGCATGATGGATGAGGACATTGTTCCCTAGCTCATCTCTTGGCTTAAAAGTTAGGCCCACTTAACAAATGAATTCCACCCTCACCTAAGTCATAAAAATGAAGACAACTATTTAAATCATGCCCAAAATTAGGAAACTCTTAGTTCCTCTACCCCCAAATGATGGAGAGATATTGGTTAATGATGCCATAAATAGATGGGTAATCTAAGATATTCTAGTAGATATTGGCATGAAAGTTAATGTTCTCACTAAAGATGACTAGAAAAAAATGTCTAGTATAACCCTAAAGCCCTCTCCTCATGTCTTATTTATGTAAAATAAGACTCTAGTGCATCTTATTGGTGTCCTCAAGAATGCCATCATTGACATACTTGGGGTTCCCTTCAAGGTAGATTTTGAGGTCTTGGAGTTTGTAGAAGCTGATGACTATCCAACCCTACTGGAAAGACCTTGGTACTATGAGAACCATGCAAATTTGAGATTTAAAAACCTATACATTAGCTTTGAGAATACTGATTAGCATGTAGTAATACCTTTAGACCAAGCACAAGGACCTCCTTATATTAATCTTGTAAATGTTGATGAAGACATCAACCCCTTGTATAATGTTACTACTCAAAATGATGAACAAAATGATCCAATGCTAGATGGTATTCTATGATGTATGGATAACTAGTCTATCTTAGATACTACAAGCTATGCTTGAAACTTTGGGCCCATGGTGACTATGATCTCACTAGAGGGTTGTGTAGCACCATAAACAGAGGAGAAAGCATCTTGTACCAGCTTCTTAAATGTCAAAAGTTTGTGTGTCTCATGGGTTTAGAAATGAGATGATCAATGGTGGGACCACCACTTGAAGGACTTGATGAAGCTCCATGGTTCTAAGGAGAAATGGATGTGCATGAATTTGTCTAGAACCTCAAATAATTCTATGATATCAAGAATTATCAGGTGAGGTCATTAGATCTCATTTTTGATAGTACCACCACTAGTTGGTGGCATAGTCATAAGGAGCACCTTTTATACTAGGATCAAGTGTGAGCTTCTCTACACCATATATTTCACCATGAAAATATGATCATAAGAACACTTAGTTACAGTAGTGTGCAATAACTTGAACCTCACATTGAGGCTTGTGAGACAATATGGTGAGCTGAAGAAACCTTCTTACCAAGGCACCTCTGGGTATATGCATTCTATGGGACTTTACACACTTGGGCATGGGCTTGGTACATTCATGAATAAAGGAATATGGGTACTAGGTTCTAGTAGTTACTAAAGGAGAATATGATGTTAGTGCTTTCTTACTCTTCACTAAGGATGGACTTGCACCTCACCCTTCAAGCCATGTATGAAGAAATCATTGGAGATCCAAGTCTTATCGAAGACCACCTATACCATATTTGTCAGGAACCTAAATAACCCTTGCATTTATTCATTGATCCTCCCACATAATTATTTCTTGAACCATTGATAGTTTCTAATGAATAATGTTGTGAAAAGATCCACCTGGGAAAGCAAAAACTTGTCTTACAAGTAGATGAAGGTCAAGGATCTATTTCACTCGACCCCTTAACTAACCACCTAGATGTCCCTACAAGTACTAGTTCATGACCTATTTAAGACACAAGTTATCCAATGGAAAACCCTTATCATGGGCCCATTCAAACTATTCAATGTAACATTGGCATGGAACAAGAGCCAAAGATGGATACAATTGGAAATTATTAGACTGACACAAAAATTTCCAAGATTTTTGAGTTATTGAAAGAGTATCAAAATGTATTTTTGAGGAATTATAGTGAAATAAAAGGAGTCCACCCTTACCTAGTAAAGATTCACATAAATATAATTGATGACACTCACCCCATGAAAAAAATTACCATACAAGATGAACCCCAACCTCTAGGCACAAGTGTAAGAGGAGATCAATAGAATGCTCCATGTCAGAGTAATTACTCCCATTATTAAATCTAAATGGGTTAGTCCCATGGTAATTAGTATAAAAAAGTATGGGTGTATATATATCTATGTGTATTACCATGTCTTAAATGCATCTTGTGTGATAGATCCTTTCCCAATGCCTTTCACAGAGGAAATCCTAGAAGGTGTTGCTAGTTGTTAAGTATACTATTTCATGGACAGGTTCTTGGGGTACCACCAAGTCCAGATAGTTGAGTAAGTCCAATCCAAGAATAATTTAACTATTGAATGGGGATATTTTCCCTATAACATTAGGCCTTTTGGGTTGAAAAATGTCTTGATAGTGTTTTCACGAGTAACAGTCAAGGATTTCAAAGATTTCATTCACAAATTCCTCCAAGTCTACTTGGATGACTAGATGGTATATGGGTTGGTCAAGGACCATTTTAATAATCTAAGACTTATTATTGAGTGCTATTGAGTGCTAAAAATTTACTTAAATTATAATAAGTGCATGTTCATGACACCTTTTGGCATACGTGTTGGGCATATCATTTGTAAGGAAGGATTCCTAGTGGACCCAACCAAGGTCTCTATTATTATCTATCTACAGTGCCCACGACTCAACATAGGTACGTGCCTTTCTAGGACACATGGGATATTAAATAAAGTTAATTTGAGGTTATTCCAATATTGCAACACCCCTAGAAGACCTTTTAAATCACAATGAATAGTTTATATAGACTAATTCTTACAAACCAGCTTTTGAAACACTCAAAAAAAGGTTAGTTACTACCCCTATCTTGCAATTCCCTAATTGGACAAAGCCTTTTCATGTCCATATTGATGTATTTGGGATGATAATTAGTATGATACTTGCACAACCAGGTGAAGGACACTTGGATCACCCAATTTACTTTTCTAGTAGGAAGCTTACATCAGATGAAAGGAACTATACGACCATCATGTGTGAAGCTTTGTCTATGGTTTACACTCTAAACAAGTTTAGGTAGTAACTTCTAGCCATTCCATTTATATTCTATACAAAACATGAGGCCTTGAAGTATCTTATCAATAAACCAGTTCTACATAGAAGAATTTGCTACTAGATTTCCCTCTTCCAAGAATTCCAATTTTCCCTAGTAATAAAGCCCAAAAAGACCAACTATATACTTGATCATTTATCCTAAATTGAAAATGGAGAACCCCCACATGACATAGAAGATGAAATTATTGATGTATAACTCTTTTAATTTGCTTAAGTACCTAATTAACTAGAGGATATTGTGGTATTTATCAATATTGGCTGCACGTCTGACTCCCTAACTTCCTAGGATAAAAAGCAACTTACGGTCCATGCCACACCTTATCAGCTCATAACAAGAGATATTTAGAAAATGGATCATGATGAGGTGCTTTGCCACTATGTAATGCAACATGAGCACCTTAAAGTTCTACAATAAGTCCACGAAGGTATTTCTAGAGGACACTATGCTAGAGAGTCTACCGTGCACAAGGTGTTACTTGCTGGACTCTAGTGGCTAACTTTATTCAAATATGCAAAAGCATATGTTAGGAAATGTGATGTTTAATAGTGTGTATGAAAACTAAATAGGATATATGATATAATTTTATGACTTATTATTTATTGAGAATCATTTAAAAAATGGGCTATTAATTTTGTGGAGCCCATCACTCTAACAAGACAACAAGTAGGCTCTCGAGACATCATTATAGTAACTGAGTACCTCACACATTGGGATGAAGTAGCACCAAAAAATAATATACTATAACAACTACCATGTGATTCATTTGAGAGAACATTATAACATGATTTAAATATCTTCTAAGCTTCATCAATGATCATGACACCCACTTTTTGAATGAGATGATTCACATCTTATTGGCTGAGTTCATGATTGTGAACCATAAGATGACACCATACCACTCATAGGCCAATGGAATAGATTAAGCCTTCAATAAGATCCTTGGTACCACTTTAACATAAATTTACAATGTTGGTCAGATTGATTGGGATGATATAGTATCTACAGTACTTTGGGCATACTGAACTACATACAAGTGCCTCAATAAAAGTACACCATTCAACCTAGTGTATCAAAAGGAAGTGGTCATGCCAGTAGAGTTACTAGTTCCATCTCTCCAAATAGCATGTGTGGGAAACCTTGATGATGAAGCCTCTTTGAAATCCTAGCTTGATGATTTGATGAAACTAGATGAGGTGTGGTTCCTTGCCCATTAGAGTTAGGATGTTGAGAAATGCAAACAGAAAGCATGGCATGAACACCATCTAAAGAACAAAGTCTTTTCTCTAGGAATGAAATTTATCTTATACGACTCTAATTTTGTGTGCTACCCTAGGAATATCCATATCCATTGGGATGTTCCATTCATAATATATAACATTCAACCTATTGGATCTTATCAATTAAAATGAATAGATGGTTAGTTCTTCCCAGGGCACTATAATGGTAGTTATCTTCGGCCATATTGTGATTTTGTTTAGATTAAATTTTGTAATCAATAAGGCTTAAAGACATTAGGTTAGAGTTTACTATTTTCAATCAAAAGCACTACCCTTGGGGTGTATGACTCTTTAATGTAATTTTGAGTCCCTGTTCTTAGATTATTTTCATGGAGGACCACAAACCCTTTAGTGTGGGCCAAGGCATCATGCATATGAATACAAGACATAAGACATGTGGGAATTCAAGGACCATAAGGTGTAATATTAATCTATGGTACATAAGTGATTAAGGGCATGTGAGTCAATCAATGCACTTCAAAAGCATTTTGAAAGGTTCTCGTCATTTGGGTAATAGCTGTCTTCCACTACATTGGAGAGGTGGGACATAGTTGTCATCTAATTTCAAGAAATGCATGGGAAAAGATGGATAATTAATGTGAAAAGGTTAGTTATGGTGATAATCATGTGAATGGAATGATGGGACAAAACCATTAAGGCACTAAATGCTCAATATAAGATTTGAAGTACGAAGGCCATTAAAATTTTTGCATTGATGACTTGAGGTGATGGGAAGAGGGAAGGAATAAATGGAGGTAAACCCCCTCAAAGGGCATATAAATAAGCCTAATAAATCTATTTTACACTTTACCTTTCTATAATATTTGAGTGCTAAGAATGAATGGTGAACTAGAGAACTAGAGACTATGATGAAACCAAATTTCTTGCAAAGCAAAGTGTTTATGGATTTGGTAACATAACAAAGGTTGTTTTAGGTGAGAAGAGAGGTTTCTAAATCTAGATTGGAGTATAGGAGTGGATAATTTTGAGGTTTTAGGTTACAGATCTACCATTTTCAAAGTATGAAGCTTGAGAGTCAAAGGTAGTTGGGCTATCACCATGTATTCATTCAAAAATGTGGGACAAACATAGATTAAAATTTGAGCACCATGAAGGGCAATGTAGCCAATAAAAAAGGCCAAAATACTTGAAAAACTCCCAACCATACTAGAGGAGGAAGAGGTGAATGGAGGAGATTGGTTCTCTATTAGGAAAGAGGCACCAAAAAACCAAGAATAGAGATTGAAACAAGTGCAACATGTAAAAGGATTTTTGAGAGAATGCACGGAAGGAGAAATGAGAGAGAGAGAACAAGAGAGGTAGAAAAGATGGTGAAGAAAGGAAAGTAGGTACATACCTCATCAGTGTAAAATTCCCCAGCATCTCCCCCTTCATCTTTGTTAATAAAATAAATGCAATACCTAGGGTCGGTCTTGCATGCAAAGAATTAAGTCTTCAAGGTGTCAACTGCCACCATTTTTTACTATAACCACCATAATTTTGGAAACAATGTAGAGTTGTAGAATAACTAATAAGTTCAGACCACCAACACAAATAATCAAGTGGTCTATGACTTGTCCATCAAGAACTAGTTAAATAAGGTTGACCTATTTCAACATTTTGAGTTGCCATACTTTAGTAATCCTATTGAGGTAGTTCAGTTCCTCCTCGCGCACTTCCATGAGGACTACATCCACTTCACAAGGTGAAACATGAAGATCACCATGAAAATTATAATAAAAGTCATAGGACTTCAGTGTTTGGGGGTGAATGTGTTGGATGACTTAGTAGAGATGGAAGAGATTTAACAGACTACCATAGTACTTATGTACCAGAATTAGGGGCATGAAATGCATATAAGGAACTTGCAAGATCTCACCCTCAGAGTCATAATGAAGATCATTTATACCAAGGTTAAAGGGACTAATAGGTGGAAGGAGGTGGACATGGCCCACCTACACATTTCTCACCAAGTCTCCCAAGGAACAAAGTACAATTGGGAATTGTACTTTGTCCAAAATATAATTGAGGATATAGAGAAGGCACACAAAATGCCTAAGTACAAGTTTATTTGGGGAGAAATATTATTATTACTATTTTTTGACTAGATCAAGGTGCCTAATTATAGCTCAAGTTCATTAAATTGGGTGTACATCCCCACTCATAGGTCCCCCACTGAGCACTTCAAAGCCTTCACTTGCCCCCAACACATTACCCCCTCTTATAAGATGAAGATGAGGTACTATTTCAATGGGATGAAGGCTAATTTTGGGAATGAATGGTACATTCCAAAGGATTTTCCCCACTGACTATAGACCAAGCATAATTTACTATAAAGTAGCATTACTCCCTGACATGCATTCATATGAAACCTTCGAGAGATCTTTCAACATGGCTTAAACTTCAATATGCATTCTTTGTGTGGTATTTCATTGATTCCATCAACTAGATCTATGATGCACAACCAATCATTCTCTAGGTGGAATGAATAGATGTGGAGTGCCACACCCTAAAAAAAATGTATGTTTATCCAAGCAAGAAGGCCTTTGTGGAGAGAGGGGAAATGGACTTAATCTATATCAAGGTTAAAGATATCATAGTCAGGGAGCAAGTCCATAAACTATTCTATATATTACACCCTTGCTAGTACCGTCTAGATGGAGACCCTAAGGAGAGGCTCTCCCAGGCACTGCAAATACAAAGGAAGAATTTTAAGCCAAGTGCCATTTGTAGTGGGTAGCAGGCCCACCAAAAATGAAAATAGTAGAGGAGGCATAGTCCTCTAGATCCATAGCTTCTCACCCATCTATGCCACATCCATCTCCACCTCATCCATATCCATCTCCTCCTCAAACTTCATCACCTCTTGCCTCATCTTCCCCTACTCATTCCACTCCTTCCCACTCACCTACCCCAAACCCTTCATCTCCTCAACCATCTCCCCCACCTTATCCACCTTCATGACCACCTTTGCCTCTACCTTCTCCCAAGATTGACATAGGATCAAACCCACACCAACCTCCAAGGTGATCACCCTAATGAGACCCCTCTCAGGTCCAAATTCATAGTTCAAGATCAAACTCCAAAAAGACTCCATCCCCAAGACATGATATCCCCATTTGGTGATCAACTTGATATTGATGGAGTGGGAGCAAATGAGATGGAAATAGGAAGCCATCAAGAGGATGATCTTGAATGAGACCCATAAAATGGGAAGGGGCCAATATAAGAACAAGAATAAAGAGGGTCATCCACTATATGAAGTAACCCTAAAAATAAGGAAGTAGGTGTTCTTCCTTCTAGAGATGTACAATGAGGAGCCCCAATTTGATATTCCTTTAGATTGCATTTTTTGGCCTGGATGCTCCAGGTCTACTAGACCTTATGAATATTGATCCACAAAGTCTCTCTCCAATAATAGAATTGCCATATTTTTAAAACTAGCTATGAAAATGATGCATTAGAATATTTTGTCAAATTTGGATGCATGCACGGTGAAAATGAAACATGGCAGAGTCATATAAATATACAATAAAGTGGTTGTATAAAATTAATCACTTGTTGAAGAAGTGGCCTTCTTGAAGCAAAAAATCTAAGAGGTGATCAAGGCTAAGGTAAGGGTTTTAAATCTTTACAAAATAATTTTGAAAGAAGAACCAACACTTATGGATGGCATACCATTGGATGGGCATGCCATCAAGAAATTAAAAACCCTGATTGAGATTTTACTCAAGAAAAATAAGGAGCACCCCGTACCAAGAGATGAGGCGAAGGAAATAATTGAGTAATTCACGACGACAATAGACATTTGCAAGAGTACCTTAGAGAGAGTCAGGGAAGTTGTCCTCATTTTGGATGGAATTTTTGCATGCCTAGCATGCTCGAATAAAATAGTAAAGGCTTGGCTCCATGATGAGGAGGTCCTGAGGCAGCAAGTGACTAATGCTGACCTTTTAATAAAAGACCATTCAAAGCACATGAAAACATTCAAGGATGTTGAAATGATAAAAGATACTATCAATAACCATCATAAACAAATAAATTCAAGTTTAACTATACTCTAAAGACAGGTTGATAAGGAGGTATCTGAATTAGAAGGCATCCAAAAAGAAGCCAACATAGCCTTAGATGAATAGATGAAAAATACCGAGACTCCAACTTATCCCAAGGAGCTAAAAGAATAAAAAGAGGCCATTGAAAGAATAACTACCAAAGTCCTCAACACATTATTCCATTGGGACAAGTTGAAGAAGGAACTTGAATAGAAGGGGCCATAATTTTTGAAGGACATGAGCATGACTTAGTCTGGGATAGACTAAGGGCTTAGTGTGGGGTGATGTTGAACCCTTAAATTTGAATAAGTATTATTCCATTTTTGGTGTGTAGTGTGGAGGGACCATTGTCCATTTTGACACAAGTATTGACATGGCACAGGAGGACCATGACACATAGCTGACAGGCATAGAATTCAATGGGCACAAAAGGACAATAGTGTAGGTGACCCAACATGAGAAGACCTAATCAAGAGAGAATGTGTCACAAGGGACCCCAGAATAGAGGACTCGAAACCAAAGTAAAAGATTAGGGGAGTGCATGGGAAGTGAAGCATAAGGAACATGGGTGTAGTTAGAAGAAAAACTCAAATGGGACACTTTGATCCAACTGGTCAGAGGATCTGTACTAGCCCATGAGGAATGGAACACTTGGCTACCAAAATGTAGCATAGAGTGAGAATCTAGGGGTGCAAAGGCTCGTGTCTACATGAATAACTCATTATAAGAGCCATGACTCTTAGTTTCTTTGGACCTTGTGTGCCATCTATTTATGATAATTATAATTATGACACTTGGCTAGGGAAAAATAAGTATAAAATCCCCTGTTGTAGTCATTTGTGCGGTGGTCTTTTAGAGAATAGATATAACATCTTTATCTTGTAATTCAATAAGTAATTAATGAAAAGCTAGTGTTTACCATATCTTATGATAAGTCATGAAACATTTCTAGTGTTGGATGATGTATATGGTTTATTTTTAAGTAATGGGTATATTTTTCTTTTGTCACTACTATTAAATAGTAATGGTGATTCTAGTTATGGTAGTAGTCAAATCTGGAACAATAAGGATAATAGTGGTATATTTATGGTGTTGAATAACCTTTTAAGAATTGTGTCATGAAATATGAACAAACATAAAACATTATGCTTCAAAGCCTTCAGGAACTAGTCATTCGCTATGCACTTTGGGTGAGCACATGAGACTTACCTATCACATGATAGGGCAAGTGCACTAGCTTGTTGGGGAGAAGCTTCATCATTGAAGCAAAACTAACTAAAATAACCCAATAATTATTTTCCTTATAATTTAACTATACCCAAATAATGGTATCTTATTTATGCTTTGGGTGATAATGAGATTCCTATACTTAGCATACACCTATAAATGTCATCTTGATTATTCTTTGAATTTACTCAGCTAAGAAAGACCACCACTTATATACACTTATGGTTTTTTTAGTTATTTCAGAGTCATGTTCACATTGGATTATATACTCATTATAATCAATTAAGAATATCATAATCCATCCTTTATATACACATTACAAGGGATTACAAATGTTCTTAACTATAAAATCTAATATATAGAATGTCACTGATTATATCACAATTAAGAGTTCATTATTTTCCTGATTTATGGCTATTTAAAGCAACTTCAAGGATATATTATCCAAGTCAAAAAAATCACCCCATATCACATAGGGTTGTTGTACAATCTATATTTATAATTACAAAGACTGCCACTTTGATAAATATAACTCGCTCTCCCTTTCTCCCTCTCCCTCTCTCTCTCTCTCTCTCTATATATATATATATATATATATATATATATATATATATATATATATATATATAGAATTATATATATATATATATATAATCCTACGCTATATTTTTATAGTTCTATGTTAAAATACATACACTGATATATATTAGTAGGCATATGTGATAAATAAATTAGGCATATTGGTAAATATAGATCGATTTAACTGTACTCATTCCTACGTCCTGCGAGGTAATTGTATAACATGAATATGTATAACATGACCATCTATAACCCTTTATTCTTTTATTCACATGTGAATTTAGTGTTGATTAAAAACTATAATATACTCATTGATATTATATATATACAATTTTGGTAGAACAACATGTAATTCAATGTGTGTGTGTGTGTGTGTGTGTGTGTGTGTGTGTGTGTGTGTGTGTGTGTGTGTGTGTGTGTGTGTGTGTGTGTGTGTGTGTGTGTGTGTGTGTGTGTGTGTGTGTGTGTGTGTGAGTGTGTGTGTCTATATATATATACACACACACACACATGTATGTATGTAATTCAAATATTCTGATTATAACTAATTTTATACTATATGTAGACTCATTTAGAAAATTAGTGCAGAAGATGATAGAGATATTCACATATATTCATTTTATTTAATTATATAAACCTTATAACATGAAAATATGCATTCAGATATTTTGTATGGCATTGTCATTAGATCTCTACATATATCGAATAAAACATCTACAATTCTATATTTAATTATATATCAAATCGCTACTCATACTATATCACTGTAGGTATTAAATATAGTATATCTACATACAATATTTAATAGAATTACTATTGAATAGCTGCTTGGATTTAATAAAAATCATTATATATGTTTATTCACTCCAGAGGTCCTTCATTGTATATATATCCAATCTAGTCATTACAACTACTAATTTACCCTATTTAATGTAGCTCGTTAAACTAATATAACATAAATATATATTGTATGTGTACAGTTCACTATACTATTTTATATACTTTTCACTATACATTTAAATTAATTATACCAATAAATAAGTAGTGAGATTTAATCCAATGCTAACAAGAAATAATTTATCAGTCATATAGTCATATATATTCCCTAGTTTTTATTTAATAATAATCTCAGATTTTCATACACATATTTTGAACTTCACACAAAATTCAAGACACCACCTACCTTGTTAAAAATATGAGCTGTCAAGGTGCTATATGGATAATTTTTTGCTTGTTTTTGACTTTCTCCTTCTCCTCAATGTGTTGCTCAACTCTTTCTCCTTTCTTTTTTTTAATGGATATGGCACTCTTTTTTTTTAAGCTTCCCTCTCCCTTTTTAATTTCCTCTTTTTAATCTTTCTTCTTTCATGAAAAAGGGTGTAGCTTTCTCTTTTTAAGTTTTTTTTCTTTATTTTTGTTTTTCTTTATCTTTACCATTTTTACTTTAAAAAAAAAAAAAAAAACTTTCATTTTTTTATTTATTTAAAACACTTAATTTCCTTTATTCGTATTCTTATTTTTTATTTTTATAATTCTCTAATTATCTTAATAATAAATAACTATTTAGTATAATAGTTTATTATAATAACTTAATAAAAATATTACATAACATAAGCATATTAAATTAATTCCACATTAAACATGATCTATTTCACTTAATCATTACACTAAGCTAATCATGCATAAACAACTTTCTAAATGCAAGCAACATTAGAACACACTATGTTAACCCTTCTATTATGTATATAACATGTACTAAATAATGTGGTGTGTCAAGGGTTCTAATCGATTTCTCTATTATTTCCTAGCAACTCCATCTACATCACCCTCTTTGATGATACTCTCCCTTCATCATGCTCTGAGGGATGAATCTATCTTGTGTCCAACTCATAATAAGTAGGTAGTTAGTCCATAATATCATGACATGTATATCATAAAATAATGATAAAATAACAAATTAACATGATTAAAATGTAAAGAATATACATTACAACTAACTCATAGCAATAAAATCATGAAATCTAAACAACATACAATGGATCCATAACAACATATGATTATTACTAGCTAAGTTATAAGTCATAAGTTCATCTTCCCCCCTAAGTTATTTAAATAGCTCCATAACAACACAGGGACAATGGATAGTAACATCTTCCCTCATAAAGCTAGTCATCATCTTGGATGACATTTATTTAAACATAAGTTTTGAATTAAAAATATTATTCAACATAGAAATAACATAACATAAAGTATCAAATCATGCAAATAATTGTGAAAATTGTTAGTAGAACTCATCACAGTCCTCTCAAGTAGTACTATTCTAAGAGTATTAGTTCCACAAGGCCTTGTTCTATATAATTTATCTATTATGAAAATGAAATTTATGAGTGTCAATTACTCTGATTAGTTCTATCATGACCACCCTGTGGTCCATAACTGGTAAGGAAAGCCTATATGCTATAAAATTGATCACTTCTAATACCTCAAAGGGTCCTACATATCTTAGTGAAAGTTTCAATGACTTCTTAAATTTATGATTGAACCAAAAGTATGTGAAATCATCATAAAATCTAAAAACAAATGGCTAGGAAGATTTACACAAAGCCTCCCAATCCCTTTGCACATCTCTCTATCCTAGATAGTGTTTTTCTCATTCCAAAGAAAAGTGTTTAGGGAACCTAGAAAGAATGATGTGTATAAGTTAATACCATTACTACTTCATGTATCTCCTGATAAGTATAACATTTCAATACTAACTCTACTCCATGTATCTCTTGACAAGTATGACGATGAATAGGAACTAGAAATATTATATTTATAATGTATACAAAATTAATGAATAAACATTCTACAGTATACATGAATATGGTCATATGACTGAATTTGACAAGTCTCACTTGTCAAGTCCAATATTTGATAAGATCCCCTTGTCAGATCTAAACTTAGTAACTATCAAGTTAATGTGAGACTAACTAGGTTCCACTCCCATCTCTTATTACTCACGTTCTTAATTCACCAATCATTTCTTAGGTCTCTATGATCTAATGATCTAGAAAATGTGCACAAGGTTCAATGAATCACAAATCCATAATACCAGATCATAGAAAACAAAAATATATGATAAATAATTCAAGATGTACCAACATACATTACAAGAAAAATCATACAATCATTCCATAATTTTAATAAATTACCACTATCCAAACATGACTGGTATCATATTTAACATTTTAACCTATTTTGTTATACTCATAGTTAAGAAGAAATAATGTTAAAAATATCATAAAAATACAAATACCAATGATCAAACCATCCTTAAAAACTTATAAAAATAAAAAAGAGACAATGACTTCCCGCTTGCTCAGTTAGTTACACAACAAGTTATAAGTTTATCTTAACCCCTTAGACTAGCAAGATGTTCTGTACATCCTATTTCATACTCACTCTAGGTGAAAGGTACATAAAAATATCATAAAAAAAACATGTTTTAATCATGATGAGAATAACACCAATCTAATGAAGGGTAAATATTAACATAACAATTAAAATCAACTTATAAGTCTTAATTTAGAATTAATATAAATTTAAGGTTCACCACTCCATGTAGTCAAATTTCATAAGATTATATGAAGTACACTAGAAAGTATGACTATAATAATACACAAGTGGAAAGTAGTGAACTAACATCACAAAAATAATAAATACCTTCACGTGGTATGAAGAAAACACTTCAACCCAAGTTTCCATAATCACTACCTACTTACCAAATCTATAAGTTTAGTATCACAAACTATTTCCATGATCAGAAGGAAAAATATTAACCATGATGCATCAATCCATTCCATTTCTACATATTTTATATCAACAAGAATTAGAACACACTATCCCACAAACTCTAGGGAATATGGTCAAAAAAATATTTTAGAAACAAGTTTTCAGTTAAGGGAACACTTAATCAACATCATGTAAATATGAATCCACTCAGTGGGCTTAAAATGATGTCAAAAGAGAATAAGATAGTAAAAACTCACCTCCATGATAACTATGTGAGATGACACCTCCTCCTAATCCACATAAACATAGGGGTGCCAATCCATGAACAAACTCCTAACACCTATGAACTCTCTACACTCTACTAGAAGAAAATTCCCACTGTACTAGGTGGTGACAATCCACAAGTGATCTTTTAGGATTTACACATCTAGGATTAGTGTATAAAAGACACAAAACTCTATCTAAAATGCACATATTCTTAAGTGAGAAGCATCTCATTCTTTTTGAACACTCACAATACTAAACACAAATGATGAAGGTGACTTGTTTACCAACTAAGGATGTAATCATTCTTGAGGTGTTCGATCTAAATGATAAAAAATATGGTAGGAATATATTGTTCATGACTTATGAGCTATGCTATGTACTCACCTACTCAAACATCTATTACAACTATCACCATTGAGACAATTGATAAACCAACCCTTCAATAACTCTAAGAAAGTATGAGTTCTCTTAAGGGTAAAAGATCAATGTACCATGTAACATTTTATGGATGTAAATTATTCACAATAGTCATCAAGCCACACATGAGGTTTACTAAATATCATGACTCCAATAATGGTGTAGCATGATTCTACACTAAGACACTTACAAGTACAAAATATACTTCACTTAACCATTATAATACTACATGTCACAAGGCTCTCCATACATGAGTACAATCTATGCTCTCACATATTGAGGGTTTTCCTACTTAGTGTAATGCTCTTCAAGTTCATCATGGTATAATTCATATTCAATGTATTAACTTCCTATTCTAGGGTGGATATTTAGTCCCTAGTTTTTATTCATGGTTGAGAGACTATGATCTAACTTTGTTACTTGCTTAGCAGTAATCAGTTAGAATCAAATGAAGGGTTACTATCATTTGACATTTATAAGACCTTCACTATGTACTCTAGATTTCACCATTCACCTTTCTATTGAATGAAAATATATAAAAATTCTAGTGGAATCATTAGGTCCTAGAGTTTGAACCATAGCTCTAATACCACATGTAACAATTCCACTGGATTTGACATAGAAAAACATGATTTTTTAAAATTAATCTACATATTATTTTATTAAGCTTCACCACAAAAATTCAATTAATGGTCTAGATACCACAATCTAAGTATGTTAACTATAAATAATAATGTGACATCTAAGGGTCACCGATCACTATAAACACATGAAACAAATCGAAACTAATTATATAAAGTAATTACAAATACCCAACCATGGCTAGTATAAAGATACAACCACTATTGCCAAAATACAAATAAATATTTACATCTCATCAAATTAATGTCTTAATAATAACAATAACAATAACAATAACAATAACAATAATAATGTACAAGATACTAGATACAAATATCCACAGAGCATGAGTTCCTGAACTCTAGTAACTTAGGCAATCTTAAGTGTCATCTCCAAGTAAGTACTACTCTGGGTAGGGAGAACATCATCCGATTAATTTTATACATCAACCATAGATCATCAATATCCTATATAATTATTTATAAGAGAATGACTCTCCTTTCATAGATGATTAGATAGTGATGGTACGAGAATCCAGAGAGATAAACTAGTACCTATGTACTATATGATTTATAAAAAGAACATGTGGTGTACCATAAAAAAATTTATTCTAAAAAGGTATCACACAAACATATAAACCATCACATGAAATGATAATGTTAACTAACATTACTTTATAATAGCTATCATAAAAAAAATTAAACACAACATATATCAAAACACATACATTTAGTTCATCAAACATATGAGTGAATCTAGACATAATAATTATAGTTTAAACTATTTGGGTATAACATACATTTAGACTATAGTTTTCAAACATAATATACTCTATGACATCCCATAATATCATAGTTCATTAAACATGAGAAAAATTACTCAATTACAAATAACTTATCTTACAATTCAAGAATCAAATGTCTCATAATCCTAAATAATAGGCAACCAAATACAAATTATACCAACTGAGTATACCTTATGTTTAGACTACATAATCTAATCTTCGTAAGTATATTAAAGTATTTAATATAAGTAGTAATAATACAATCCACCATTTTTATGTACACAGTACTTACTTCTAGGCAGTCACTCATGATATTTGTAGAGAATCATATAACTCATAACCTTGTTATAAACTTTTATTTAAACAACTCATTCCATTTCTAAGAGACTATTTTTATATGGTTATAGTTTTTGGTCCCTAAAAAACTTTGCCTTATTTTAACCATCCCTTGCTATAGGTATATTATCTATATATGAGTACTTTTACATCAAAACATACACCATATGTAAGTACTCAAAAGATATGTAAATACTATATTAATATTCATTTATATTTCTTAATCAATAACTCCCTATAATTTTAATAATCCTTATAACTTTTCTAGTCATAGAGTATATTGATGACCTCTATAAGATAGGGGATTCTACAATGTAATTATCCTTCAAAGTTTTTATCCCTAACTAAATAGTTTTTTATCTTGATATAATCAAAGTGTATATAACTCCGTACACAAGTTCTCAAGACTACATAGTCTTTTGTATCAAGGCTCACATATAAGTATTCAACAATATCTAAATTGCTCTTATATAATATATAAAAGTTTTATCAAGTACACAGATAAATGAATCACCCAAAGCCATGATAATATACTAGTCAAAATTTATGCTATAGACACACATTCTAATTTATTAATATACATAATCTATATATGTATATGCCCTCATACATATTTGTATACCCATGGTACATATCGTACACAAGTTTATGATAGATCAATATACAATACACTAACCAACAATCTTTAATAGATATAAGTGGACCATGCTACATAATATTCATCATTAAGAATACATATAGCCCATAAGTATAGTAACCATTAATGGAACAAACACAACGTATACCAATCCACTAACCACTATATCAAATTTTAGTATTACAAGTATACTTATGATTGAAGAGTCTTGTATTCAATATATCAAGTTGAGAGGGAACAAATAATATGACATTTAACATAGTCTTTGATCCAAATGATCTCATATCTATATATATAGTAGGTCAATTATAACACACATGACATTATTAAGATACATAAAAATATATTGGTTATAGCTCTATAAATATACTGAGTTAACATCGCTCACACATATATCACCACTAGATACACATTATTTTATTACATGTGATTGTAATCTAGTTAACTATCAAGATAATCTATTTAACTCTATAACATTAACTAGTATTCTATCAATATATTAATATTATCTTATTTGTAATCATGCTATAACTAAATAAGGGTATCTTTTTTAGAATTTGGGTGGTAATACGATTCTTTTACTTAGCATACACCTATAAATGTCATTCTGATTATTCTTTGACTTTACTCGACTAAGCAAGACCACCACTTATATACACTTATGATTTTTTTAGTTATTTTAGACTCGTGTTCACATTGGATTGTATACTGATTATAATAAATTAAGAATATCATAATCCATCCTTTATATACACATTACAAGTGATTACAAAAGTTTATAAATATATAATCCAATATATAGAATGTCACTCATTATATCACAATTAAGAGTTCACTAGTTTCCTAATTTGTGGCTATTTATAGTGACTTCAAGGATATATTATGTAGGTTAAAACAAACCACCCCATATCACATAGGGTCGCTGTACAAGCTATATTTACAATTACAAAGACTACCACTTTGATAAATATATATCTCTCTCTCTATATATATATGCATTGTATTTTTATAGTTCTATGTTAAAATACATACAACAATCTATATTAGTAGGCTTATGTGATAAAGAAATTAGGCATATTGATAAATATAGATCGATTTACGGCCTACGAGGTAATTGTATAACATGACCATCTATAATGCTTTATTCTTTTATTCATATATGTGTTTAGCACTGATTAAAAACTATAATATACTCATTGGTATTTTGATTAGCACTGATTTTATACTCATTTAGAAAATTAACGTAGAAGGTTATAGTGATATTCACATATATTCATTTCTTTTAATTACATAAACCTTATAACATGAAAATCTGCATTCAGATATTTGTATGACACTGTCATTATATCTCTGCATATATAGAGTAAAACATCTACGGTTCTATATTCAATTATAAATGAAATCGCTACTCATACTATATTACTGTACGTATTAAATACTATATAACTACATATAATATTTAATAGAATTACTATTGAATAGTTAGATTTAATAAAAATCATTGTGTATGTCTATTAAGTCTAGAGGTCCTTCATTATATATATATATCCAATGTAGTCGCTGCAAATACCAAGTCACCCTACTTAATGTAGATTGCTAAACTAGTGTAACACAAATATATATATTGGTTGTGTACAGTTCACTATACTATTTTATATACTATTCGCTATACATTTAACTTAATTATACCAATAAATAAGTAGTGATATTTAAGCCAATACTTATTTAGAAGTAATCTAGCAGTCATAGTCATATATATTACCTGGGTTTTATTTAACAGTAATCTCAAATTTTTGTATACAAATTTTGTAGTTCACAAAAAAATTCAAGACACCACCTACCTTGTTAAACTTCTAACCTAGCAAGGCACTATCTGGACAATTTTTTTGCTTGTTTTTGTCCTTCTCCTTCTCCTCAATGTGCTATTCAGCTCTTTCTCCTTTCTTATTATTTTTTTATGAATGTGGCGCTCTCTTTTTTCATGCTACCCTTTCCCTTTTTAATTACTTCCTTTTAGAGAAAGCTATGCTTTTTTAATTACTTCCTTTTAGTCTTTCTTCTTTCATGAAAAAGGCATAGCTTTCTCTTTATTTTTGTTTTTCTTTATTTTTACCATTTTTAAATTCATTTTTCTTTTCTTTTATTTATTTTTTTTAATTTAAAATGCTTACTTTCCTTTATTATTATTATTTGTTTTTGTTTCTTATTTTTATATTTATTCAATTATCTTAATAATAAATAAGTATTTAGTATAATAGTTAGTCATAATAACTTAATAAAAATATTACATAACACAAGCATATAAAATTAATTCCACATCACATGTGATCTATTTTACTTAATTGTTACACTAAGTTAATCATGTATAAACAACTATCTAAATGTAAGTAGCATCAAAACACACTATGCTAACCATTCTATTATGCATATAATATGTACTAACTAATGTGGTGTGTGTAGGTTTCTAGATGATTTCTCTGTCATCCACTAACAACTCCATCTACACCACTATCTCTAATGATGCTACCCCTCCATCATGTTCTGAGGGATGAATCTTTCCTGCATCCAACTCATGATAAGTAGGTAGTTAGTCCATAACATCACAACATGTATATCATAGAGTAATGTTAAAATAACAAATTAACATAATCATAATGTAAATAATATAGATTAAAACTAACTCATAGAAATGAAATCATGAAATCTAAGTAACATACACCTACTCCATAACAACATATGACTTAAAACTTAGCTATTAATAATCAAATCAAATTATCAAATGTAGAAAATATATGAATAATCAAGTAAGTTTGTTTAGCGATAAATCAGGATGTAACAATCTAATTGATAAGAGTAAATTTAGTATACAATGTGTTGAAATCCTATAATCAATATTAGCCACCTGAAACATTAATTACACAATTTCAAGTCTTCAATGTCAAGCATATCTCTAACACTAATTCCACTATTTGATCTCACCCTGCATAAGAAAACATTAAAAATTTATTAAAAAAACACCCTTCATCAACTTGATATATATTGTGGGTTTTGTCGGATTGATTTATCAAAATCTGACCATGTAGATGGGTGACTGCAATCCAAGAAGATAAATTGAGGATAAGAAGCACAAATCATGCATACCTGAGGAAAAGAAGGCTCAATGCACTTAATCGAGGCCAAAAAAAGAAAGGAATGTGATATACTAGATGATGAGTGATGCAAAAGATTAGACAAGAAGAAAAATTGGTGATGTTCAAATGCCTGCATTAACAAGAACTATTGCCAACATCATATGGATCTAATGGAAAAAAAATAACAGTCAAGAATGGATAGAAAGAAGCAAGAGAGAGAAAATAAAGATGTTGTAATGGCAGATCCTCTTCCCCAAGGTAAAAAATGCAACGAGGAAAGCCAATAAGCTGTAATGGCAGATCCTATTCCTTTCACAAAAGAAAAAGGGGCCACTTCGGCTATTGTAATCACCAAAATATCTATGAATAATATGCGCTAGATTAAAAACCCTAAAATAGCTCAAGAAATCATGGTGCCTTTTGAAATATATGATCTTAAGGAGCTTCTACTACCATAATGATGGATGCCTAGAAAGAATCACTTAGCCCATTAGAGCGATATAGGATTCAAGCCTTTTTATTGTAAGGCCATAGAGATTAATCAACCGTAATATATCTTTTAGGTGGGAAAAATTCAAGATTTGACATAGACCTTGATAGTAAATGGTAAAGGAGTGTCTTTGAAGGGAAGGAAATCCCAAATGTCATTCTAAAAAAGGAAAGGGAGTTAAATATTTGTCAGTCATAGTATTTCAAGGATCTAAAAAACTTACATGATGATTTCATATCAGAGGCAGAGGGTCTAAAGTGGCTATGCCTTGAGATTTGTGGGGGTGACGAGAAATTATTTCAAAAGGAGATTGAAAGGAAAAGCCATGACCTAACTATGATGAGACTCTAGGGTAGATTTGGAGCATGATAAAAATGTGGAAAATAGTTTTAAGCAAGATATAATAGATGTTAATTTGATGGTGGGTTTTTATAAATTGACTGTAAGAACTTTTGTCTTGTAATTTATCAATGTAGGGTTTATTGTTGTAAACCATTTATTTTTTCATTGAAGGATCAACATCCCTTCATAAACTTTGTAGTGGATAGGTATATTAGCTATCCACTTTCTTCAGCTTTTGGATGCTAAGCTTCTAGTCAAGAATCTTAGGTTTATATTGTTTGGTTGAGTAATGTAGGCCCTTTTAGATGTACAGAATACCAATGAAAGAAGTTGATTGAATTATATATGCTTGCATTCTGTTATGAAAGGAATTAATTATAGTAGACTTGTTTATAAATTTATCATTCATTTGATTCATCTGTATGAGGAAATAAAAATATCAATGGTATAAGTCTTTCATAAGTTTTTAATATTTTCAGGGTTTTTAACCCTAGATAAAAATAATATTCATTGAGTTCATCTCAACAAGAAGATCACATTAGTATAAGTTTTTTGTAACTTTAATATTTTGCACTTGTAAATTTGCATTAAGGTGGGTTCTTCTACCAATTTAGTCACACTAAGAAAACCGTCTAACAAAAAAGATATAGATTTAAGTCATTGGATCTAGAAGAACTTGGGAAGACAAAGAAAAAAGATTGAATTTACGTAGATCAAACTATAACTATCAAGTATGTCATCTAATAAAAAAACAATTAAAAGATAAATTGGCTTTCAAGACAGATCTAGATGGCTTGGCTACTAAATAAAAACTAAATAGGATTATAGAAAGTCTAACATGAATGGTGACCAAATATGAATTGAAAGAGACGGTTAAGAAATAACATATATCATATCTCAACCAAAAATATATTTTGGCATAAATTATAAAAATATATTTACTTTGTATTATTATAAATATTATCTACTTGTATTATTATAATATTTAGTTCAATAACCAAAGACTTAGGAGACAAATGATTTTATAAATCCTAGTCAGTTATTGGATTTGCACATTGGTACTTCTAATAAAGTGCCAAATTAGCACATTTCACATCCTAATAATTCTTTATATCAACACGAGAGAAATTCAAATTCAAATTCTCAAAACTTTATGTTTGTTTTTAGATAAGGAAATAATTAATGGAAAGGTGACACTCTATTACATCTAGTCAAAATGCAACATTTTTCAAACTACAATAATGAAGGTAGCAATGGGATCATTATAATTATAACTAGAAAAAATAATTTGGTATCGTTGGATTTGTGATCAAAATAAAAATAAAATAACTAGCACATGATAATATGGTCTATTTTTAGAGAGCAGTTGGTTACACATTGTAGGACTCTAGAGGATAACTACTTCAGCAAATTGGAAAGGCGATAGAAAATTGGTACATGAATGATTATAGTCATAAATTTTATATCTTATCCTTGAGAGTATAAATTTTCATATAGGATAATTTGATGACCTACTTATGGGTGGGTTGAAGGACAAATTCAAAATAGGTAAGCCCATTTGATTCATATTCTTCATTTATCTATTAGTATGGAACAATGATTAAAGAAAAGGAAATATCCATTAGGAGAAATATATTAAATATAATAAAAAATTGTATCTTCCCAACATAATCCATTCCTCAAATAATTAGATTAATGCCTTAACAAACTACAAAAATAGGGCATAATAATAATAATAATAATAATAATAATAATAATAATAATAATAATAATAATAATAATAATAATAATAATAATAATTATTATTATTATTATTATTATTATTATTATTATTATTATAGTACATATAGAAAAAGGTTAAACTAGATTTGAGAATGGAAGAATTCAATGAACCATCACAACAATGACATATATGCATATAAGGGTGAGCTGTTACAAATAACTTGTTATTAATCCACCATCATCATTTTGTGTTATTCATATTGTGCCAACCCTATAATGTGTATACTTGTTATTGATGTTTGACTAAGTAGTTGCCATTGGTAGTATGCCAATTGTGCTCTTTTTTTCGATCCATGGTGTATGTTTGGTTGTTGTAGACCTATTATGTTCATCAAGAATCATAATTCTTGAATGCTAAAATAGTGTAGGAATTGGATCCGTGGTATTGAATTAACAAGATATAATCATTGAACATAAAAAAATTGGTTCTAATATATAGTTTGGAATGCTAATTATTGTTTTGATTTAGACATTAAATTTCTTAATCATATTGAATTGTTAAGAATTTATTATGGGAAACTATTTATTGTTGGGAACCCATGAGGTGTCGACCTTAGAAAAACATAAATTGAAAGATAATAATATAATGGAAAGAAGAAAATGGATAAAGTGGGAGTAGAGGCTATGTGTTGTGTAGACCTTGCTACCATGGCATCATGGAAATTGCCAATTTTTTTTAGCACCCATGATGCCCTAATCACGATTTTTTCCTTGTGGGGTTTCTATGATATCACATTTTAGATATTTTCTATTGATTTGGGAATTTTTAAAAATACACATTGTGGAAGAATAAAATAAAGGATGGAAATTTCAAAAGGAAAAATAAACGTTTTATGTTCAAGTGCATTTTTTAATAAGTGGTTATTTTATTCATTCATTCCCCCTCATTCTCAATTTATTTATGTTTTTTAAAATTAAAATGAGAGATTTGAAAACTGTAGGGGTTTTAATAACCCCCATTCACACTTCGAACTTCTCTTTATAATCCTTTCATTTGTATTGCATTGATTTATGTTCTTGCTTTAGTAGTGGAAAATTTGTGTTGTAGACAATGTTGGTTATTTCAATTTGTGATTCCAATGTATGGTGTTTTCATCTCTCCCATTAGATGGAGTTATAAATGAATGAATCAATGAGTAAAACCCATGGATGGTTGTCATGTCAATATGACAATATGATCCCTTCCTCACCATCACTAACTCTACTTCAAGAAATGTAGGCAAAGAGAGCATGAACTGGTAAGTTTTACACTCTCCCAAATGGAAACTTTCATCAATGAAAACACCACTTCCCCTTTTATTTTTATAGCTTGGACAATCTATTATACGAAAATTAACACACTCTTTAAAAATAAATCCATACTTCATTGCTTCTCCTATCAAATTCCATTTTCTATATTGTAACCCCTCCTTGTGGGTGACATGAATTTAACTAATACATCTCAAAAACATTATTTCATTCTAAAATAACAAACTCACTAAATCCATATGCTCCTTAATAACCTCTTACTTGTCTTCCTTGACACAAAATATTGAATAAGGAAAATAAAAAATAATTCTATCAAACATGGTTCCCCTGAAGATCCCTAGTTGATTCATTCTAGTTGTATCCACCTCATGTAATATAAATGCTCCACGACTTAGTAACTTCTAGATTGAATTCTCAGCATATTTGTAAAAATCCTATTACCATCTCTACATTTTAAAATATTCATGGATATGTTAAGTAAAAAAAATGTAAAGAAAAACCAGTAGAGATACTTAGGACAGAGCAACACCCAAATGGAAGTCATAAAAAAAATTTGCCAGACCTCTGCTATCAAGTGAAGTTGAAACAATATTATCTACACATCCAAATGCAGTGGCCAAGGCATATGAAAAAGAAAAGTATCCTTATCCAACCAATATAATCTTATGCAAGATCGAATCATGCCCAAGTGTGGCCTAAAATGGGCATAACCTATGTAGAAATTTGAATACAAAGAAACTCCAATCAATTTAGAACTAAACCCATATCTGCATACAAGAATGTCCCCAACATAAGACTAAGCAACTCCCCTCAGGTAGAGTTGCTAATCTGAAAACAATGTCAAATTTGGGGAAAATTTTAGCACTTCCCATTTTTTTCAAAAAAAAAATTGAAAATACTAAAAAATGTTATTTGAAAACTCGTCAATGTTTCCCATCAAACTGTAAAAAATCTTAACAATTTAAAAAAGTTTTTATTTTTCTAAACTTGTACATATAGAGTTAAAATTTTAAAATAGCCAAAATTTTCTAGTGAAATTCATTGTAGTCATAGGCCCATTTCAAGTTACTTCAACATGGAGAAACTGAAGCCCTTGGAGGTTCCATGTTACTGTTTCTCCCAAAATCCAATAAAATAAATAAAATGATATCAATATACCAACACAAAGTGAAGACCAATTCTTTCAATGGGTGTAGTCAACCTTAGCAAAATTAAGGTGATCAAGATGCTGTAGTGCCATCTCACTTGTATTCTTTATTTATATAGAAATGCATCTTATTGAGGAATTGAACAATTATAACAATCTTGTAATAGGTAACATGAGTGGTATCTTCATTAAAAAATAACATAGCTAACATACAAGACTTTTACTCTAGAGGCATTTGACTCAACATATTTGTTGATATACTTAGATTTACATTCTACGGAAAATACCGATTGTTGCCTGAATTCCTTGAAATCTCCTAAGTTGCAAGGTTTTCTTGATATTTAGCCTCACATCTTAATTTCAGCCATATTCCCATTGCCCTCATCTATACAATATGCATTAATAGTTTGTAAGGATCTTTGACCATCCAAGTGCCCTAAAACCAACTACCCCTAAAACATAATATACAAATAAAATCTTAATCAAGACATTGAAAGGCCTTAAACCCTAGATGCCCCTTGCATTATCCCATTATTTATTGATTCTAGAACCCAAAAAATTGCCACAACATTCTCAAATACATTGCAACCTAAGTTACCTCATCTGATAGCCACAAGTTCAGGGTTATTCCATAATATCCAAGTGGCCTCTCATAACACTCCCTCCAAACATAAATAGTTGTAAAACACAAGCTCTTATAACTACATTTTTTTTTGGCATCATACATAACTTCTTCAATACTTAAACCATAAACTTTAGGACCAAGACTGATAAATACCAAAAATTCCTCTTTTCTAGACTAGATAATATTACTAGAAAGTCCTCTTTTGCAGGTCATAAATTAATTCCCAACTTCCCCCTCTATAAAATCATATCCTCATGAAATTAGAAAAAAGGAACTGAAAATCATAGTGCTCATTGTTTCATGATCTCAGATAAGCCAACGTTCTCAACACCCATCAAGCCCAAAAACAAAAAAATAACAGCATTTCAATAAGCCCTTGTTCAAATTCTCCACCAGATCCAAGATCTAAAAAAAAAAACACAAAAAGTAGCATAAGTAAAGAGCAAGCAAAGAAAATAGAGACAACGATAGGTGTAACAATCACCTATCAGAAGTCAAACTCATTAGTAATGCAAAATTTGGCCATTTTCTAGTTTTTGGGCCATAATCCATGATTGGGAAATTCTGAACTAGGTTTCCCTGTAAGAGGATAACATCATCCTCTCTGTGTATGACTCAAGAAACTGCATCAACACCCAATTATTTAGCCAATCAAAACAAATATATGCTAAAAAAAAATAATATTAATAAACTTCAGAAAATATGTAACTGCTACACGAAATAATAGAAATTTTCACCCTGCAACCCCAATACTCTATGAACGGGGCAAAGGTGGAATATTGACTGGACCAGATTCCCAGATGAATGGAAAGCAATGTCACCGCAGAGCAGAATAATAGAAAAGAAGCTAATTAATCTCGATAAATTACCCAAGTATCTGATTTGAAGTGCAAATGGAGCTTATTAAGTACAAAGGAAATTTATCAAGCAAGGCAAAGACAAATTTGAGTATTTTATTTATTGTCCACTCCCTATTGTGGACCATAGGAAATTTATCAGCGAAGCTGCTAAAAAAATGACATAACATCTTTGTACTACCCTGTTCGAAAAGTTGAAGTATTTGAACTTGGCAGGACAACTGATCAGATAAAAGAAGGATGCTAAACAATTTTTGTTTCAACTAGAAGAGACTACTAATGGAAATGCAAAAAGGTGCAACAGATCCCTGCATAAGCAATCAAAAGGATGCCCTCATGATACATGGATTTGAACAGGCTATGTTTTCTTGGTCAACTGCTTCAATTTTATTAGGTAAATGCATTGTTTTAGCTATCCTTGTGTGTACAAAATTAAGGCAAATAGGTTAAAAAATAGAGGAGCCTCAAATAGAACTTCACACGATGAAGATTCAACCAAAAAGAGGAAGATTCCTAAATGCATTTGTGACATGTGGAAGTTATTTACAAGTTTGGGTATTGATATAGCTTTCAGTGATCCAGAAAGCCCCCAGATTGAGTTGAATCTTACAAATCAAGACTAGATTGTGATGGTTTTGGTAGCGGTGATTCTGCTCATGGTGATTCTCTTTGAAATAATTATGTCCATGATAAACATATTGTTGTGGCAAATATGTGCACATCAGGACGCCTCTCCCAGCTTTGAACATACAGTTAATCATGTTTTAGTTTTCTATTTTGCTATTGTATTTGTGTTGGAATATATGGGTGGAGTTCAAAATTCTCACAAGACTGCAATAAAGAGTCTTCAAATAGAGTCACAACTATAACTTGCTTCTATAAGCAAACATTGAAACTTAAAATCTTCTTTTGCATGCAAAAAAAATGAAGGATTGGTCCACAGTATTTACTGGGCACTTAACATCTCAAAGATGCTTACAAAAGACATGCCAATACTTCAAGAAGCTCCTTCATTTAATTTATCCATAACCTTTTCTACCTACCTACAACAATCCAGAAAAGAATATATTCAACCAAATACTACCTTTCCCCTTACGTCGCCAAGTCACTGACCACTGTCTTTATCCTGCCTACTTCACTCCCTAGCCTATCATACCTCATCCGCACAATGTTTGAACCCTTTGAAGTTGTAAAGGTATCAAATTCCTCACCAAGCTCATTGGGATGCATCGTCTTTGCGTGCAAGATTCGAGTATCCATGTGAGGTGGGTGTCGTGGCCTCCACCGATAATGCCACATGCCAATTAGGAACATGTAAACGAAAATAGTAGGCAAAATTAGCTTAGGATACCATACTAGAATTAGGAATAGGATGTGAAACAACACTGTAGTCAGTGGGTTAATCCAACAACAGATCTCCCCAAACCACCTCGTCACTGCAATGAGACCCAACAACACTCTCATGATACTGAAGAAATTAACCTTGCTGCGGCGCATGCTCCACATGTGAGAATCCACATCAATCATGCACTCCAAAGCCTCCTTCCTCAGTGGAGGCTCTACCCTGCTCAACCTCATGGCCACAATATTCATCGCCTGTTACCGCAGGGTCTCCAACCGACCCACACTCAAGCAAATAATGCATCTTGGGCAACAAGGATAGAAAACTCTGGAAATCTCTGGAGAAAGCTCTGAGGTGCGAGAATCGATACTGTATTTGAAGATTTTTATATATTTATATTATTATTTCAAATAAAATATAGGAGAATTTTTTTTGATGGACATGACATTTATTTTTCCTTAATTTATTAATGATAAATCTTTGAATTTCCAAAAAAAAAAAAAAAAAAAAAATGGTTATATCATCAATAATCAAACAATAAAAATACATAAAAATAAATTTTTTAAATTTCTTTTTTTTAAAAAATGATTTAAACTTTAAAAATATATGATTTTTTTAGCATTGCATAGTTTTCAATATAAATTAATATATAAAAATGATTCTAATACTAAAAAAATAACATCAATTTTATCATGTATCTTTCATATCAATTAAAAAATAAAATAAAATAAATCAAATGATTATTAATACTATCAATAAATAAATAAATAAATCAAAATCAAAATCATTCATTGAATAATATTGATTCATTAACTTATATTTTTAATTTATTTTTTATATTAAAAATTTAATAATAACAATTTAAATTATTAATTTAATTTTTATTTTTAAATATAATTATGATGTAATGATTAACCCTAAACATTTATATTAAAATGATTCAGATTCAAATTCTACCATAAATCAAACTACCCACAACAATGAAATAAAATTTATTAATTAATATAAAAATAAAAACCTAACATATATTCCAAATTAAGTATTGACCCATCAATCCCATAAAATTAACATGTATAATAAAATAAAGAAACCAAAACCATAAACCTTATTTTTCTTGTAAGGTAATACTTTAAGTGCAACTAGAAATGGGTAAACTTAAATATCAACTATGTTCGTGGTTTTTAATTCCTGCAATGAACACAAACGGGTTACCGGCCGCCTTCAACATCGTTTAAACCCAGTTCTAAGTCTTCAACCAGCCACAGAAAGAGAAAAGAATGTGACATACCAGATGATGAACGCTGCAAAAGATTAGACAAGAAGAAAAATTGGCGATGTTCGAACGCCCGCGTTAACAGGAACTATTGCCAACACCATGTTGATTTAATGACCAAAAATCATCAGTCCAGGAGGGAGAGAAAATGGCAAGAGAAGGAAAATATAGATGGCGCAATGGCAGATCCTATTCCCCTGAATAAACAGCCCAAGAAACAAAGTCAGGAAATTACAGTGCCCGATCCTTTTCCTGGCACAAAACAAAATGATGCCACTCTGGCTGTTGCAATCACTAAAAGATCTATCAACAATATGGGCCGGATAAGAAACCCTGAAATAGTTCAACAAATCATGGTGCCCTCAGAAATATCTGATCTCAAGGAGCGTCTACCTGTAATAATGATGGGTGCCTGGAATGAAGGGCTTAGTCCCGCAGAGAGATACAGTCTTCGAGCCTTTTTGCCCGAAGGCCATAGAGATGAATCTACCGTAATATCTGTTTTCGGTGGAAAAACATCAAGATTTGGGATAGACCTTGCCGGTGAATGGTGCTGGAGTGTCTGTGAAGGGAAGGAAAGCCCAGATGTAGTTCTGCAAAAGGAAAGGAAGTTGAAGATTTTTCAGTCACAGTATTTCAGTGATCTGAGAAAGTTTCATGATGATTTCATATCGGGGGCAGAGTCTCAAGCGGCTATGCCTTGAGACTTATGGGGGTGATGACAAAATGTTTCGAAAGGAGCTTGAAAGGACAAGCCATGACCTAACTGTGCTGAGAGACTAGGGTGGAATTTGCAACATGAGAAAAATGTGGGAAAAAAGGTTTAAGTAAGATGTGAAGGATTGAATGTATGACAAACATGCCTGTCGCGAACCTTAGAGCCTATAAGTATATACGACAAGAATTTTCAACCATTTTGGGCTGATGCTGTACCCATTGAATTCTAGGCTTCTAAGATTTTTTTTTCTGGTTTCTATTGTTTGGTTTAGCAAATTTGGCACTTTGGATTTTTTTCTGGTTTCTATTGTTTGGTTTAGCAAATTTGGCACTTTGGATTTGAACAAGCCCTGGATTTATTTATGCCTGCACTCTCGTATGAAAGGACTTGCTTTATATATATATATATATATGTTTAGTTGTATTAGTAAATGCTTTGGTTTTTATTATTGCTATTTACATCGCCAATAATTTTGACGCTCCCCTGGAATATGAGGGTGTGAATGAACTTGATTCTATTATACAATAATTTCCTGGTTGTTTAAGGTAGTTAATACCTTCTTGATCAGACTTGGCTTATCGGTAAAACCTTGTTACATGATATTTTTGGTTGTCACGAGTACTTTGTTTTTTTTATAGCATTACTTATATTATTGATTAGGTTTGATTAGGTTTTGGATAATTTCTATTTCCATTGGACTACTTAATGACCTTTGCATTTGCATTGGGTGAAGCTATTTATAATGTATTTGGAAACATTTATGATTTTTTATGGAGTGTTTGAGTTTGTTTCTCTTTTGATTTTTTGGTATCAGGGTTATAGTTTATGTATTGTCTGTTCTTCAGGGAAACAATATTTAAGATATGTTAATTATTTTTTGCAAATGGAGATGTTTCTACATCATTTTCAAGGTTAACCTTGATTTTGTATGGAATTTTGATTTTATTTTCTTTGAATTGAGATTGAATTAGATATTAGTAATTTGATTATTGTATATGTTGAATAATTACAATGAATTCATTATTATAGCACTTTTATGTGTTTTTTTAAAATTAATTACATATTTTTTTAATTTATTTAATTGTGCCTTCAAAGCGTATATGAGTTCATTGTTTGATAACACATTAACATAAGTGCATAATAGTTCGAAATAATTATATTTCACCTTCATTTATAATTAATTCTAATATATTAATATCGATGGGTTACTAAGTTGATCTCATAGCATCTCATACATACACCAAGTTATGATCCCAAGACTTGTGGGTTATGAGCCCACAAGAGAAAACTCCTCCTAAGTTGCTCAAATGATAAAACCTATCCATCTCAGTTAGACTCATAACACCCTAAGTGTTGTCATTTAATTCTCCTGCATCCACTCTTGAGATACCTATATATTGACTTACGCTCCCAAAATAAGTGTAATTAGAGTGACTATATTTATCAAAAAATTAGAGAGTATCTTCTCATTAACTAACTAGATATAAGATCCTTGTTAGCTCATGGTCATAAATTATATTATCAATTAATCATGTTTGATCACCATCATTAGCTAATATTCTCAAATCGGTCACATATATAAAATATTCTTGCAATCCCAATATATGGCCTTCACAATTGACTAATTTATTAGAAAACCTCATTGTATATAAAAGAGTGTCCATAGTGACATTATAGAAAATGTGACCATAATGTATCTTTGTGTCTTTCAACACCAATTCCTTCGCAAACACAACCCAAATTAACTAGATTTCATAATACCACACAACCGTGTACTTGAATACTCTCCATGGAGTTAACACCAAACATTGACATTATGTTTGAGAAAATAAGACTAGTGGGTCCCTCAGGGTTAACCGTGTACTTGAATACTCTCCATGGAGTTAACACCAACCATTGACATTATGTTTGAGAAAATAAGACTAGTGGGTCCCTCAGGGTTTTGTTGTGTCATAATACCATTAAGCATTAGCATAACCTTAGATGTCCACAAACAAACACTAGTCCAAATTAATTGCATCCCAAAATATAAATCCCCCATGGACCTCCAATGTTCATGGGATTCACTAGTGAAATAAATAAAATATTTGAGATGAAAGTATTGGAGTCCACCATACATGTGGCCACTAGCTTTCACCAATCACAATATGGCCTATAAATAATTACCACCAGTCCTTTTAGTAATCAACATAAGGACATATGAATGCCTACTTGACCTTGGCACAATTAGTGCTTACCATAATTACATACATCAATATCATTAGTACAATAAATAGTAGATGTGAATCTTGTTTTCACTAAGAAAATGCATTGTAATAATTGCTTGAGACCAAGGAAATGTGTCATGATCAATGTTATTGAAGCCTATTCCACATTGACTAAGCAATTAAATGCCATACATTACACCACCCTCAAAATCAAAATCAACTAGCAACATCTGATATCCTACTATCCAACAGTTGTCTCGACCAATGTTTGCTCTTCCTTGAGCTCCACACTACCTCAAGCCACACAAAAACCAAACTAGCTTTTAGGTCTGCTGTTCGAGTCCCACATTTGATGATATGGGGAATTTTGATAGTTTAATACTATTGACACATTGATTTATATAGATTTATGTAAGAGTTTAAAATCATATATTTATTATAATTTCAATTAATATTGATCTATGTAATATCCAATAAGATTATACACTAGCAAAAATAATCCTCCTTTTCGTCCCTTTTTTTACATATGAAATCAAAAATGCCAAAAGTTTTTTAATAGCTAACATAATAAATTTTTTTATAGACGAATAATTTTTATTTTTATTTTTTTATCAAAAAAATAAGGGAGCACTTGTAAAAAAATATTGTTTCGAAGGGTTTTTAAAATGAATAACATATTTTTATTGTTTAACATTTCATGCACAAAATGCAAGATGGGGTTAGCTATCATGAGTTTGAATCAAGGTCCGACTATCAACTTATGATATTTTTATTTAAATAACCTTGATTTACTAAAATAAAACCTTAATAATGTTAGGGATTATTTTATTACATGATTATTTACATTATCTTTTATAATTTGATATTTACCGAGAGGTAAATAGTATATTGGCCAGTAATTAGTTAACATAATATTATTACAACAATATTATGAGTATAGGTTAGTTGTTATTTAATATATAGTTAGTTGTTATATATTACTCATATAGGTGAGATGAGATATTATTGGAGAGATTTGTGGTGATATGATTAACCCTATTTATAGGGAAGACTTTTCCTATATAGCATTGTAACACTCGTATGAGTTCAATATGAAAAATATAGTTATTTTTTGTTGAAATATTGTCTCTATGTGTTTGTCTTCATTTTTCATATTTTATTTATGCAGATCTGAACTAGTTCTATCATCTGGTATTAGAGTAGTCATTAATCCTGATCTATGATAGAAACTTGAATTAGTTAAACAATTAGAGAACTCAAAGTCAGTTTTTTCAATCAAATTATTTTAAGGGTATGGGCCTAATTTCATGAATTGGTGATAGATTTTTTACAAAAAAATTCATAGTGATCAATCTCATTAGTAATATTTGCATATAATATGACTAATTATATTTTTCCCCTATCACACGACTTTCACATAGGGTATTAGTAAATTATATTTTTTCTACTTTTACATCGGGTGTTAGTACCTATCTTGAAAAACTCAAAATCTAATGATGGTTGTTTGAATTTGAATTTTGAATGTTTAGTCAATATTGGCAGTGACCTCACCCAAACTTATGAAATTAATTAACAAAGCCAAATGTACAATGTGTCATGGATGATTTAGACATCTACATAACATTGGGGGTAATTCAAACATGTGACAGTCATTCTTTGAAATATATTTATGATTGTGTTTATATGGTCTTAATGGCTTTTATTTGTGCATTGAGAGACTTGTATCTAAGAAAACATAAATTCTTCTCCTTTCCCTAGAATGGTCGTAATATTTGAATTTTATAGAAAATAAAATTAACTTTAGAGGCATGTGTTGAGGGTTATTAGGTCTGTATAACACCACCTAAGCATGAAATTATATAAATGAAATTAAGTTAAGAGATATATCAACCTTATGTTGGTGTTAAAAATATACCATATGAAATGCTATATTTGAAAAACAATCAATTTGCTTATGATTTTTTTATCTCACTATAATGTTTGTAAGTTCTTAATAATTATCTATGAATTCTCATTATGTTTTTAATTGATTCTTTGTACAAAAATAACTACAATGCTTGTATATTTATAAACAATTGATTTTCATTAGGACCATATTCGTGTGCCAAAATTGATGTCAAATGAGTTAAAATGAAAAAGAATGAACATGAAAACATGCGTATCTTGACTTGGTGAATACTAAAATAAGGGCCCTATATTATTAGGTGCACTTTAGATAGACTTGGGGGCATCATAGGTGCTATAGTCACCTAGAATTATCAAATATGAATAAATGGTAAAACATTACACTTCATTGTTGATTATTGAATTAATAAAAATCTCTTTTATCATAAATTAGTTTTAGAATATAATAATAAAATCCATTAAGGATTACAAAATAAAAATGTAATATAACATTAGATGAATGCAATATATGAACATGTACAATGTTAATAATAAATAGATTGCCATATAGGCATATAAAAAATGCTTACATTACCATGTAGGCATTAAAAAAGTACATCATTAAAGACGTGAGATTATCATCAAATAGATTCCCTCTCTTTGCCTTCCTTGAAGAAGACCCTCCCTGGGATGCCCTACTAGTAGATGGAGATCTCTCGAATGCCTTGAATTACTCCAAGGTCTGACTGTGGGTCCTACGCTCATAGCTCACTTGTAGTTAAAATTGTTCAAGTACAAGTATTATCAGAAAAATGTCATTAAATACATGCAACCAAGTTAATAAATTAATTTTAAAATAGAACAAAAAACATTTAAACATGCACTTACTGCAATCTCATGATCTTGCTTAATCTAATTTTGACACTCAATTTGGTGAGTGGTAGGTTGAACTACACAAAAAAGCATATGAAATGAGAAAGAAACATGAGAAGTTGCCATACTAGTCATCTGAATGAGACATTATATGTCATAGGATAACCCTAAATATATAA
>JARHVA010003365.1:760000-775000 GCA_037957365.1 Torreya grandis
TTAGGGGGTAGGTTTCCTAGATGATAATTATTTAGGGATAGCATATATTGAGGGATACAAAGCTAGTTAAAGTGATTAATCATGGAAACATGGCCAAGGATGATGTGTAAACACTCAATGAGGAGAGATACATAACTAAATAGATTGTGGTAGAGTATGGGTTTGTTAGGGAACTAGCTGATGTGGTACATGTTAAGGATGATGCACTATAGGTCAAAGATTAGGTTATTTACTATTAGAGTTTATGATTCAATATTACTAGAAGTGGCTAGGGTACTGAGATTTTATGAGCACACTCAAAGCCATATGTATAACTTCACATACAGATCACATCCTACCAAAACATCAAAAATATCAATAGAATATCCTCCCCTATAGTAAAGAGTGATGGGCCCACCATAAGAATGACTTCTAGATAGTATAAGGAAATTATTTTATTAGGAGAGTTCATAAAGGATAAATCATGGGGATGATTAGAGTCAGAGTTGATTTTTTATTATTGCTCTACATGTTGTATTTTGTGATGTATATATCTCAATGTATAGTCATTATTTTGAGATGTACATGGAAATTATTTTTGATCACGTGATGTATATGGACTCTATTATTTATATATAGGCATGCACACACATGCATGCACACACACACACATTACTACTCTATTTATATGTTTATTTATAGATGTGTATCATGATTAGCCTATATGTATACATATTGTTTAGTTTTTTTTATGATGAAGATTGTGATGATGTTATAATTTATGCGTAGGGGCACATGTAGCCACGGTGCATGGGGATGCTTTATTTTCATGTGAAATTGTACATACTTCTCTAAATATTTTTTTTTTAGTTTTTTTCAAATGATAGTATGCATCATAATTATAAAATGAATCATGATAACATTGTTACCAATTATGTAAGGACTAATTTAGATAAAAATATTAAGAAATCAAGATCAAGAGATGAAAAATTAAGACCTAAGTGTAAAACATAATGTACTAAACAAATACAAACCAAAATTACTCAAATATAAATTTTAATACCTTGAGATCAAGATATGAAAGATCAATAACTAAGTGTAAACATAATGAACTCAACAAAAATAAACAATGTAATAAAATGAAAAAATAAGTAATCAAACAATTTAATCATACACAAAAGTAAAATTAAAAAACAATTACAAACAAAGAAACATTAATGCATGAATGTGATAATAAAATGTTACTATCATGCATTAACCCTAGAGGGGAATGGAAGAATAACAAAGAAGTGGCCAAGTTGACCCTAGATGCCTCATGAAAATGGATGATACCTACATTTCCATAATGGAACACAATCTAATGTAGTTTTCCTATAAATGGGAGTAAATACAAAATGATAACAATGATTAAGATGAAACTTTTATACAATCATGAGAGAAAATAACTTGAAAAATAGTGAGATCATGATATGAGTGAATTACAAAACAATGAGAAAATAACTCAGAAAATGGGGAGAAAATAAATGAGAATTAAGGGGGAAATGAAAATAAGAATTATAATGGTCGAGCTGACCTGAGCCACCCCATGTAGCCAATCAGTACCTACATAGTGTGTGTGGACTTCAGGATAACGCAGTTATCCCAAAAGTGGGAGTGTAATGAATGGAAATATTGAATCAAACTGATCTTATCAGATGAAAAGACACACTCAAGACATAGGAAAATACCTAAGGGAATGGGATAGTCAAAATGTAATTGAAAGATTAAGTACAATTAAATGAAAGTAGATAAGTCATGATTTGGATAAGATTTTTACCACTCATGAGATATTCAACACAAATGGGAGACCTATCTTCATGATAATCAAATAGTTTCATACAAAATAGAACCAAGATGAAGATCCATTAGTAAACAAGATGAGAAATTAGTTTGATTTTATGGTTATATATCTCTCTTTGGGATTTTTATTTTTCTATTTTATGTGTTTTTGATTTTTTGAATGTTTTTGGGTTTTCTGGAATAAAATACACATAGGAGTATATTGTAAATAGAGTGCATAAGAAGGTATAAACAAAGGCATAAGGAACCATCTAGAAAAGGAAAAACAACCTTGTATAGGGGCTCAAACAACAAATAAATTGGTTGGAATAGTACACACTAACAACAAATTAGGATACCACTCAAAGAAAACTAGGAAATATTATAAGTGATAGGAAATAGAGAGAAGGATCATGAAAAATATAAAACAAGTTGTATTAAGGATGCCTAAGTAGGGAAACCATGATAAAACATTCTGACATTATAAAACTCCATCTATAATGATGTTATGATGATGATCAAATCTAAACTTCTTGTTAACATGTATTCATAACCCACCTATAGTACCTATAGGTTATAATCCAAAATAAAGATGGTAATAGGATATGGGATAAAAATAATGCTTAACTTATGATGGATAATTAAAGGATAGGGAAAGGAAACATGAAGGGGTTACCCCCAAGAACGGGCTCTCATAGATAATTTTTAATCATGTTAAGCATAAAAATTTATGAGGTGCATAGTGTTCATGGGATAATCTATCTCATACCCTTTTGGTGTAGCTAACCCATACGCCCCCAAATGATTACTTTTAGTGATGATGAAAGGACCTAGCCAATTTGGCTCAAATTTTCTATTATTTTCATGTTTTTCATTAGTGTTTTTTTAATCATCTTTCAGTACAAAATCACCCACTTAAAATTCTCTAAGAATGATGTGATTTTTATAACTACGATGTAGCTCATTCTAATATTCTTTGAGATGACTCAATGTTTCTAGACATTTCACATCCAATAATTCCAATTCTTATAGCCTGACTACTCTATAGCCTTCACCAAAAATGATACTTTTTAATGACATACATAGATAGGTCAACTTGATCATGATAGGAAGGATAGCCTGATAGACATAAAAACACAAAGTAGGGAATTGATCCTATAGGCATGAAGATATTGGTATGGTAATCTCATAAGGTGGATAATAAGTGCAAGTGCCAATCATGGCCAACTTTGTTGATAATCTTAATTTTTTTGACAATTATCTTATTATATGCCTTAGCTTAGCCACTACCTTAAAGGTAATAGGGTATTTACCATTGGTGTTTTATGTGGAAGTGTGTATAGAGGGTTTTCACATCTTTGTTATTAAATGACTTGCCATTATCAGATATAATGGAATAAGGAATGTCATAGTGGTAGATAAGGTGGTTTAGAATAAATATGGGTATTTTTTAATTAGTCACATAAGTGAGTGGGCTTGCATAAACCCACTTAGTGAACCACTCAATTTTAATTAGGAAATGCTTGTGGCCATATGAGGAAGTTATATTTATCTTACGAATGAGATCAAGCTCCCAAGGAGTAGTGATAGGATGAAGCACTTGTGAAGGAGTATGTATTAAATAACCATGCTTATGGAAAGCAAGGCATTTATTAACATGATCACACATATCTAATTCCATTGAGGACCAATAATATCTTATCTTAATAATTTTTATGGTAAGGACCATTCTACTTATATGGGCCCCACAAATCCCTTTATGAACATCTTTAAGTGCTAAGTCATATTCACTCAAGTTTAAACATTGAAGTATCATCCCATCATAGCCTCTATGATAGAGCGTACCATTGATTAAAGTGTAATCGGATGAGTTATGAGTAAATTAATTTCATTGGTTACATGATAGGCCAATAGGAAAAATGCAGTCTTTGAGGTAGGTGTATGCAAATTGATACCAAGGGGAATTGGGACTATTAATATCACATACCATTCCATTATTGGGATGATTGTAAACTTATATGATAATATTTTCAATAAGGAACTGATATTCATGGAAATTGGAGTATATTTATATTAGTGACCTAATGGTCTCCATGGCATCAATTAAACTATTGGTGGTCCTTTGTATTTACTCAAAATGAATACTTTCAAAGTTTTTCTCGAGACTATCAATAATGCCTTTGTAGGTCACAAGTTTATCATCCTTTATTTGATACTAGTTTGTAATTTGATTAATGATCAATTATGAATCTCCATAAATAACTAATAGTTGAATGTTTCACTATACTATAAGGTAGAGGCCTACAAAAAGTGCCTCATATTTTGCACTACTATTGGTGCATGGAAAATAAATTTGGAATGCCTTGAGAATCAAACCCTCCTATGGAATATTGAATAAAATACCTACTCTTAAACCATGGGTTGTGAAGGAACTAAAAACATATATATTTCATTGATACAATTCCTCAAGATTGAATATAGATTTAGTGGGGAAATGCATGTGCAAATGATGCATATCTAAAAAAGGTGCCTTGAAAAGCTTATCTTTGAGTAGTTTCCCTTTGATGGACTTTTTATTAGTGTATTCAATGTTTAAATCACTTAAAATCATAATCCACTTAGCCATACATCTTGTCAATGCATCTATATATAGATGATACTTAAGAGGTAACCTTTACAATGATGTGGGTCTTGTGGTTCAAAATACAATGAATTTTATTTTGTGATGCATAGACTAATGCTAAACATGCCTTTTCAATCAGTGTCTAATTGTGATCATAGGTGACCAATGTCATGCTTAGATAATATATTGTGTGTTCCTTTCCCTAGTTATCATGTTAGGCCAAAAATGCCCCCAAGTCATGTCAGTTGATGAGATATAGAGTAATATGATATTTCTTAGTGTTAGGGGAATTATATTGGTGGATTTTCCAAATATTTTTTTAATTTCTAAAGTTCCCTTTGATAATTGGAAATCCATTGAAAGGTGGTGCCATCCTTCAAAAGATGAGTGAAACTATGACAATGATCAAAAAGCTACAAAATGAAATGGCAAAAGTTTCATGGATTTTTTATTGTAAATTACAAAGCTTATTCATATTATGAGGAGTCACTTATGTTATGGCCTTCACTTTCACTACATTGAATTCAATTGCTATATAGGAAATAATGAAGCCTATCAATTTTCTTGATGTGACCCCAAAGACACATTTTTGGGGGTTAAATGCACCTTATATTCATGAAGTTGCTCAAATATTCTTCACAAAACTTATATATGTGTTGCCTATGGTTTTTATTTTCCTAAATTGACATCAAAATTATATTTGATAATGTCATGCATCATATCATGGAAGATGATAGTCATGGCACATTTAGATGTGTAATTGGTATTTTTCAAGCGAAATGGATCCACTTGATAATATAATGTTCTCCATCAATTGGTTAGTTTTATGTTGGTCTTCTAATGTAATTTTGTTCTAATTGTATCTTGAAAATCCATCCATGATGGAGAGAATTTAATAGCATGTTCTTGAATCTACAATCACATCTACGTTGGGTAACATAAAATCATCTTTTGGACACACATTTTTGATATCCTAAGGTTATGCATGGATGAATAATTTTTGGTTTCTTGATGAATATAAAAATGTTGGATATTCATTTTGAATAATTATTTTATTGAATAAATATAGTCTCCAATAGTTTTTCCAATTCATTATTGACTAGAATAACAATGTATAGATGTATTTTTTCCATTTTTTTCTTAATGGTCTTAGCATCTGAGTGCACAAAAAGATCATGTACACCTAAATATGGATGCAACCTAGATGTATTTACATCATGACATGTGAATATGTCAATGAAATATCTTATATGATAATTCACGTTTCACTATAGTGAGGGATGTGCGAAGCTTGACCTTTTTAGGATTGTCTATTATGTTATTGCTAGCTTCAGTGGTGCCTTCCATTAGCAGGGTAGAACCATATTCTAATATAGTCAAAATTGATGTAAATTGATTTTTGTCATATAAATGTGGACACTCAGTCCCACCCATGTAATAATAATTTGAATTACCCATGTCAGGTAATGATAATTCGACAAATGTTTCTAGGAAATCCTGAACCAACTAAGTAAATACTCATTATTCTACTCTAATATCTAATCCAAAGGAAAGGTGTGAACTTGTAGGACTTTGAGTTTCTTGAGGAGTAAAGTGAAATTCTTCATGTAGTGGTACCTAACATAGGTTTTCACCAAGGGATTTGTATTTTTATTTACTTTTTTCTTGGTCCAAAAGCACCTCAGAGAGGTTTTCACTAAAAGACCTCAATGTATGATTTTGTTTTTTTATTTTGACCATGGAAGTTCAACTTCTCTCCAAATTAGGTCATAGGGTCTAACATGATAAATCCTTGCTTTTGGTATCCAATTATTAGACCATATATAAGGCCTAGGGACTCTAAAAGTGCTTATTCATTTTATAAGTTGTCTAATGGTATAATGTGATCTTGATGATCGCAATTGATTAGTTTAGTGTAATGAAGGGTAAGAAGGAAATTAAGAGAAGTGATAATAAGAAATAAATTGGTATAAAAAAGGTTTACGTTGGTGATCTCATCATAAATACTATAATAGGCCTCTATATCATTTTTAAGATCATTTTTGCTAGACATTAAAGTAGTGTCACTCTTAAGATTTGAGGGGTCACCCCTAGGTGGTTTGTATCCAATACCTAATGTACCTTTGTGTTTAGTTGCTAAACTTGGATCTAGGGTACTTTGTTTTTTTGTGCCCAAGATCTTTATTTTATATTATTGGTGTTTGAAGATTTGGTTAGGAATAGAATATTTGACACTCTGATAAAAAGAGGCAAAATCATCATCATCATCATCATCGTATAACTAGGAATTGTCAGAATCACTAATTTTCTATTGATTAGATGAAATCTTTTTTAAAAATAGAGGGGGTGAATTGGGATAAGAGTCTACCTTTATATACCATTATAACTTGGGCCTCCCATGGGATTTGGTAGATTTTGTCAACATGGCAATTTTGAAAGCATCTTTAATGTTGTAGGTACCAAGACCTTTATATTCAATAGTAAAGTGAGTAAATTTTTTGGAAGGTGGAGTAGTAGAAGTGGAGTGAATGTCATTTAGATCAATGTAATTAAATTAAAGATATTTACTCTTGTCCTTTTTATGTTCATGCTATGTGCTAGGGTAGTAATTGTATTGATATTACTTGACTTCCAAATGTTTGCAATATTAGTACAACAATAAGTCATTGGGAATATTAACCTTCAATCTAGAATGGGGGATTTTTAAGCATTGGTATAATGTGGAAAGGACTATGTAAACTTCATGGATCCAAGGATGTCTAAAAAATAAGTTTTAAATTAGTTCAATGCCTATGACATAGAAGAGGGTATCATGGGTGATAGGCCCAACAATGACAGGTAAGCAAATAATGCCATGTGAGTCTCTTTTTTCATTATCATACACCTTAATAGTAATGGTGTTTGGATGAAAATATGTTTAAGTAAACCCAAAATGTTTTATAAATTTATAAGAGGATATGTTTAGTCCCAAACCACTGTCTATGAGAAACCTCTTAATATTATGGTAGGAAATGATGGCTTCAATGTGAAGAGGGTTGTTGTGTAGGGGAATAAGGGATGACATGTCACTTTGATCAAATGTAAGTTGATAAACTAGGGATAAATGACCCAAAAGTGCATGTAATGTGGTAGGCTCAATGTAATTTGTAACTTTGGATTAATGTATAAATTCATACAATATTTTTTTGTCCATTTCAGATGTATGCAATAGATCTAGAATAGAAACATGTATCGATGCCTTGTTTAATTACTCCAAAATATCATATGGATATTAATTGTAAATAAATGATGTGGAATTTGAAGGTAATATATTTTTAATGGGATTATTATTATAAGAAGGTGAAGGACCTTAAACTTTAAACTTTAGACATTGAGTTGTGACAACACAATTCTAAATATGTAGAGGATTCCCTGAACTAGAAGTAGGCATAGGGCCTGGAATAATGCCTCATGGGTGTCAAGGAATAATAACTATATTTAATGTCAGAAAATGGACAATAGAATATGAGAAGGAGGTCCTAAAATGGATGGGATAACACTATGAAGAGTGTTTAAAGGTTTGCAGGGATTAGTTTTAAAAGTAGTCACATGGTTGTTAGTAATACAACCTACAACATTGCTTTAGTTATATGAGACATTATGTTATATAATTTGATTTACTTTGGAATATTGATCTTGATTATGATTTAAATGATTTTTATTCTACCTTTGACTCTAATTATGAATACCATGTTGGTGCCAATTTTTAGAAGTATGATTTGTAAATCAATCTTTATAGATACTCCTATTTTGATTAGATGTAAAAGTAAATTTATCCAACTCAATTCACCATGCTATATTAGATCATGCATGAAGTGCCTTAATTTCACATACCTATGAATTACATAACCTTTTACATGATGGTAATCATAATATTTATTATCTCTATACCATTGAGATTTTGGTTGGTCCTCTGAAAAAGTCTTTGTGTTGGCCAAATGACCATGTTAGCCATAACCAATTTTGTAACATTACCTCAATAGGATTACTAGGATCACTAAAGAATATTTTTTGATATTAATTACTTTTTAGAGGTGGTATTTGTAATGTAATGGTTTTATTAGGTAGAGTAGTTTGTATAGGCAGTGATAGCACAATTTTCACATGCCTTAATTCTATTACTCCATTACCTACATTCTTATTTTTGTTAAAGACTCTGGGATTCTTAGATGTATTTTCCTATTCTTATGGTGGAGCTTGAGCTTGCATCTAAATTTAGAAATACTTATTAACTAGGCCTTTGTCTATAGGAGCCTTTTCAATTTGCACTCCTTTATCAACGATCTCCTCAAATGTATCAACATAATGGAGTCATAAGTTATGAACCACATATGAATTCATATTGGAGGTGAATATATTTTCTATTTGTTTATATAGAATATTATGAGGGAAAAGAATAGCCAAAATTATCCATCATTGTAGGTAAGAGTAAAAGATTTCGCCACCATGTTGTTTAGGCACTGCATAAGTCAACCATGGTCAATTAGTGATCTTTGTTGTAGGAGAAGTGTTTTAATTTTTTTCAAATAAGTTATCAAAGGTTATGACAGATCCTTTTGAATAAACCATTATAAGGTCCATCCACCCAAATTATGGGGAAATAAGCATAGTAGATACACATTACTATATGATACTTCTTGATAGACCACAAAGAACTCCTTCAAGTGCTCTCTAAGATCACCTTTTCTCCTGTATTTAGCAAATTTGGGCACCTTGGAGTGAGATGGGAAAGGTACTTGAATAAAAATCATGTTGAAGGAGTATGAGCATATTTCATCAATTTTGTACTTTTTGCCCTGATTTCCCACTCAAATACCTACAACAACATCCTTTATCTCTTGAAATTCTTGAAGAGTGGGATTATTATGGGATGAACGAAGTGTATTTTACTGAACGTTCATAAGGAATAGGTGCATTAGGATTAAAATATATTTGAATGTGTATCTATTGGGTTAAGCTATTAGGATTATTTACCTTATAACCAAAATTATATTGTTAATAGGGTACTCGTTGTTGACTAGTATTGGTAAGATGTTATTGGGCTGGAAGAATTACTATCAATATGAGGGAATTGTTACTAAATATTAGGAATATATTGTAAAGGTAATTGTTGTTGGGAAGTGGGGATTTGTTACTAATTATAAGGGATGTATTTTGGATTAATAGGGATTTATTAGGGATTAATCACAACCTATTATAGTGGAAGAGTTAGAACTTTTTTTGTGGATTAGTTTTGATTTGTTTTAATGGATTATTCTTTGCAAGTTGTTTTTGTGGATTGGAAGAGGTAGGATGGGAGCTATGAATAACTTTTTGGGAGTTCAAAAGAACTTGTTATGAACTAGTAACACTATGTTGAGAAGTATTAGCAACTTCTTGTTGCATATTAGAGGAGGAACTTATTGATAAATATGAGGAAGTTGTTTGGAGTTTAAAGGAACTTGATGTGAAATATAATTAAGTGGTTTAGAACTAGTGGGAATTTGTTTATGTTAGGAAGGACTTGATGTAGACTAAAAAACACTTATGATGAATTATTAGTAGATTGTAGTAATGGATCCAAGGGAGGGGTTTTTTAGGAGACATGCATGGAACCAAATTAGGTGGAATATTAACTAATGAATCTCATTTTTGTTGATCAATGGATATATTTTTATCCATAGGTGATAGATTATTCAAAAAGATAAAAACTAGGGTGGCAGCTAAAGAGCATAGAAGCTGACTTGTCTACTACAATCATGTAATAATGAATTGGAAATTTTAGGCAGGAATTACAAGTTACCCCTTTCCTTTGTTTGAGGATTCTAGAATTTGACTAGAAGTTCACACAAGGACATGTTCATGAGTGAGAGTCAACTTTAGAGGTATCTCTTATATTCGAACATGGCTACACACTTCATTTATTTTGGGTGGAACAATCATCATACAAAGGTTGAAATACCTCCTCATCTTGGTTTTCATCATCTTGAAAAGACCCAAATATATCATATAACCATTCTCCTTTAGAATTAGTGCTATACACAACCCCACATCCTATATATCTAGGCATTTTGGAATCAATGATTTTCACCTTAAGTCAAGATAGGAAGTTTGAATCAATTTATTTTGAAAACATATAAATGTTGTACCTATCAATTCAAAGTTTATTGTTTTATTTTAATAAATGCTTTGAAGTCAAATGGTATCTTGAAGTGTTGGGAAAATAATTATTGATAAAAGTAGAAGGTTTGATTTAAACTTGTCAAAGAAGAATATCAAAGTAGAATAATTTTTGGTTTTATTCCTTTTCTAAAAGTTGTAATAAAATGTTTTAAGGGTCAAAGATGATTTTTGAATGTCCCTTGACCAAATATGATCTTAAAATTTTGAAAAAGCTTGATTTTGACTTAACCTTTGAATTTAATTCAAATTTTGACTTTAAAAGTGGACTTGATGATAAGGTTGACTTTAGTTGAATTTTGAACATGGAATCCATTTGATTTTTTAAAGTTAACTTTAGTTAACTATAGTTAAATTTTGAAATTTGACTTTTTTTGAAAATGAAAAGCTAATTTTAGTCAATTTTCGAATGTTGAATTTGTTTGAATTTTGAACTAGAATTAGAGTTTTTGGTTTAAAATTAACCTAATTGAGATTTTAAAGAAGAATCATATTTTTGGTTCAAATGAACTTGATTTAGAATTGCTTTATAAATGAATAACATCCCTGTATAATGAGGATAAAGTATTGTACAAAATGGATAACATAATGCTTAGGAAGGACTAAAGATGGCCCCCAAAAAAGGTAGAGTAATGCCTTATTGCATGATTTTGAAATGACAATGTTTGGACTTAGGAGTTTTTAAATTGGATTGACGTTTAATATTTGTCACACAAAACAAGGAAAATAAAACAAACAATAATCAATGCACATTAAGAACAAGCCCTATCTTTAGTGGAATAACAGGTGTGTAATGTGATTGTAGTCCACATAAATACCACACTTGAAGCAGTGATATATTAGTTTCAACTAAACCTCACTTAGAGTAATACATCATGAAATATTGGGGGACATTGGTGTCCCTTTCACTATAATTAGTTTGTGATCAAAGTTCTTAATCAAAAAATTTGACATGATTTTTAAATTATCCCCAATATAACTCATAGTATGTGGGGCTTAAAATCCATAGAATAATAAAAAATAACGAGAATTTCATAGTAGGGTATACCCCCTATATACACACTTAAACTATAAAAGTCTCAGTGAATTACTACCAAAACTTCAAACTTTGAGTGTGAAGTGTTATAATGTAACATAAAGGATAAACCCTTTGCTTTAACAAAACCCTTTATGGGGAATTTTTATATGTCTTTAATGATAAATTCACTCAATTAATATCCTCATTAGATGTATAGGGTTGGTATTTATATTGGGAGATGCAACCCCAATCACTGCACACAAATAAATCATAAGAAGGAGATGAAATCCACCCTACACAGTTAGTAATGAAGAAAATAATACAAAAATAATCTATATGTTTTTGGTCACCTAGGCTCCCTCAATGGGGAAAAGGGAGAGCATATGCACATTATATTATAATTAATTAATTAAATAAATCACATAAATAATGAAATAAAAATAAACAAGTTTTTTAGAACACCAAATGCAAGTGTTGGTTACTTTTAAGAGTACTAAAATAAAAGTGTTAAAAAATTGCTTATTTATGTAGAAACCATGTCTTTGTCAAGTGAACCTGTAATATACAAGTTAATATTTTCTATTATTTTCTTTGTCAAATGTGGGAGGTTGAAAATATGTTTGTTTATCTTACAAGAAATATACATAGGGTGATCCTATAGTTTAGTAGGATGATCTTGATGTTTAGCAATTTTTGATGTTTAGCTAGGCAATCCCGATATTTTACATAGATAAAAAAATGCAAACACGAAATTGGTGATTCCATTGATTATTAGGGTGATATCTCATATTTTTTAGGGTAATATTGTCATTAAATAGGCCATTATTGATCACTAATAGAGAGGTATTGTAGGTCAGATCAACTTCACTTGAGCCCACTAACCCCTATTTTTAAAGGTTGCATACCCTAATTAGAGGACCTAGGATTTTGAGCTACACACTGATATCCATAACCTATGTGTATGATCTAAGTAGATAATATACAAGGTAAAAAGGAATCCTAATAAACACAATTCAAATTTATAGAAAAGGACCTATACTCTATATGCAATCATAAATGCATCATGTCTATAAATCAATCCTAACTCAGAGAAGATAGATCATACTTACACTTCCAATTGGGGATAGATTAGATAATCAAGAACATGACCAACATGGGATATTATAGACCCAATTAAGGGATATATTATCATAATACACATTGATAGCGAGGGTTCTAAAGCCTCCAATCAAGGACAATCATGCAATAACCCTAAATAGGCCCTATGTTTTATATTTCAATAAAACTAATAACAAGTAAAGTAAATAAATATAAAATAGTGCTCACCAAAGCTTATGGCACAAAGTGGTGGTAATAAACACTAAAAAAAAACATGCATAAGACACATATACTCACATCAATTTATATGGAATTTTAAGACATGGAATAGAAGTACAAATGCATATGTATCTACTCTTACAAAACAAGAACAAAGTTAGGAATACTTACCTTTGAAGATGAACCCACCGAGCCTCAATCTCTCCCTTGGTTAGGTTGATTCACAAGTGGTTGTTTTGGTATGTAAGGATGACAAAGATAAATTTGATCTAGGCTACACAACCTATCAATGCATCTAAAAGAATTCTCCACAAGATAAGATCCATATCTCCAAAAAAAGTATTAAACCTTGAACTTGATCCTAAAGTAGAATGGTGTATAAGTAGATTTACAATAGCTCTTACTCCTCTTCTCTAAATAATGGAGTACAAATATTGTATATATAGGTGGATTTATCCCTAAGATCTTCCAAAAGTTTTGATTGAAAAGGTTGACCCAGTTGACCTAGTACAATTAAGGACAAAAATTCACTAGGTCATGGGCTAGGTCGACCAAGAGATGAACTAGATCCTAAATGAATTTTACCAAAATAGTATAGGGTCAACCTAGTTGACCTAGTAGAATGAATAGTTGAAAAGGGATTAATGTTAGGAAAAAGGGGACAAAAGGTAGGAAATAACTGAGTGTGTAATAGATAAGAACAAGATTAGGGATATGTGTTTTAAGAGATAAGTGTATAAATAATAAGTGGCAAAAGGGACAACAATCCTATGAAGCACCAATGGTCTACCCACCCCTTTCTTGGTGTACCCCTTAAGGTGTGAACTTAGAGAGATTGAGACTTGATGTGTTCTTGAAACATAAAGAGCATCAATAAGTGATAAAATTTTGAAAATATTGTGTATATACATATACCCCATTCAAAACTCATCACGTATCACATGAGTACAACATGGGATGGTGCTTTGGGAATAGAACATGATAACACATAATGTTGATGATAATTAAAATGTATTAAGGAGTAACTAAGATAAATTAAAGAACAAAAATTGAAAAAACACATAACTTTATTTACCTTAGTGCTATAGATAAATAAAGAGCCTACAAGAGAAGTGAAGGCATCTAATGTGAGGAACATTAGGCTAACCTATAGAGATTAGTGAAAAAACTAGCCAAAAAAAAAAGGAATGTATGCATATAGTAATGGAAACTATTCTTTATGATGTCATGATTCTAGAACTTTTTATAGTTTGAAAAATGGGTTAGTAAAAACAAAGATATGGGCAAAATAAAGAATTTGATGGTAAATATTCGAAATGTAAGGAATTGTGAAAAATAAGTTTAAATAGGGTGAAAGGGAAGTCATTTTCTTATTGTTTGACTTGTTTTGAATTAAAAATAGAGCTCTGAGGAACTAAATGAAAGGCAAGAGAGCTAAGATGGTGGGGAGATGACAACCAAGATAAGAGGGATGCCCAATGGCCACAATGGGTACAACATAGGTAGGCAACTGAGAATTTCAAATTTGTTGTTGAATATTTTATTAGAATTAAGTGTTTTATAGAAATTTGTAAATAAGCCAACTCTAGAAATTGAAATGAACCCTAGAAAGTTACTAAGGGTACTAGAGACAAAATAGGGAAATAATTTGAAAGGAATCAGAGTAATAATTATCGAAGGCATTTATTACTAGAAGGGAAAGAGGTCAGTAGGTAGAACCAATTAGGTTGACCCAATTGACCTAGTAGGATAAAAATTTGAAATCCACACTACCAAATTAGTAGGTGTGTGCTGACTTAGTTTGTTTTGCATGCTGCTGACTTAGTACCTAACTATTGACTTAATAGAGTAATCCACTGTGATGACTTAGTTATAAGGAGGGAAAAAGTAAAGGGTTGACTTAGTTTGTTAAGTCAACCTAGTCAAAATGAGGAAAGTTTAGTCAACTTAGTGTTTGTCTAAGTGATTAGAAAAGTAAAAAAATGCATGAAAGAGGCTAAAAGAGTGCTAGAAAGGCCTAAAATACCTGATTGAGTACTAAAATGGA
>JARHVA010003365.1:780000-895000 GCA_037957365.1 Torreya grandis
CACTATTTCATGTTGGGAAATGTGTAGTAAGAAAATGACTAAGTATAAAAACCAAAGGGTGGTAAACAAGAGGGTAAAAAGTTTATTTTTAAACCATGACAAAGATTGACACCAAATTAAAATAAGTAAGATCACACCAAATCACGTTGGGAAGTATGAAAGTAATGCTATAAAGTGGAAAACACGTAAAGAACAAAATGGTATAAAAACAAATTAATTAAGTTAATCAATCATATTAAATCATGTTGAGAAGTATAAAATAAAAATAAACTTGGAAAAATTGGTCTTAAATTTATCACTCTAATTCAAGCTAGGAAGTATGAAAAAAATTCAATAAATGGTTGGATTCTTAAATGCAATTAGAAAATAAGAAGATAAAAGTGAAAGAGTAATGAAGTAAGCATTAAACATACTAAATCAAGGTGAGAATCATGCCAATGATGTGTAACTTCATGATCAATCAAATCTTATCTCATATTTGACACACAAAATTTTTGTGAAGAAGGCCAGGTCCTATCCATGGTCTTACACTGCAACTCACAAAAGGAACACCAATGAGGTGGAATAATGGGAAAATCTAGTAAAAAGGTATGTCGGTAATAGGAATGTGAAATTTTGGTAATTTTTAAGGAAGACATACATAATAAAACATAAATGATATTTATAAGCAAGATAAAATGTGAAATGAAAGTCACTATGTAAGATAAATAGTAATTTGACACAATATAAAATGATATAAATAAATAGATAAATATAAGATTGGAGCACATGTCAAATCCAAATGAATGTATAATAACACCATGTATGTGTTCATAACTATTAATATAGTTTCCCACACACATTATCCATAATGCCTGACAAGTTTTTATGAAGTTGGATGTGAACTACAACTAATGTCTCATCTATATTCAGTGAAAACCAGGAAAATACTTCACATATAATCTCCTCAATAGAAAAGGTAGGAATGCTTGGTGGATCACACTAAGTATGGCTATTTGGAAAGAGATGTTTAGAATAACGCACATGAGTGGACTCTATGGGAGATTAAGGGATCACTGGTGGGGAAATATCCATAGATGATGGACGCATAAGTGGAGAAGGATCCACAATTGAGGGAAGGTCTATAAGTAGAGGAATAGGAGGTGAAAAAGGGACCAAAAGAGGATATGTAACCATAGGAGAAGGAACCATGGGAGAAGAAGGGGGAGCCTTATTTTGAGAGTCCTATGGTAGGAATGGTAGAAGGTGCATGAATGGTTAAAAGGTGATCTTTAATATGCTACTAAAGGATGAGGAAATGATTAGTATGATGGGTGCCACATTCGTGCCAAAAACAATACACCTCTCCATACTGAGGAATATATTCAAGTAGTACCTTTGGGGGAGGTATATCCTTGTCTAAGGACTGAGGGATAGAAGGATGCAAAGTGTTAATATATTATTGTAGATTGTGATAATGCATGGATGAATGGTTATCTATGTTATAGAATAAATAGATATGCCTATGAGTAGGCTTGGTATAGGCACTCATAAGAGGAGGTGTAATAGGATTGGAAGGAGTTTGGGAGGGGTCATCAACCCATTTAGTGGGTAATGGATCCATATATGTTAAAAGAAACAAACCATCACCAAGAGAAAGTGGTGGTGGTGAAGGGACTAACTAAGCTTGATAGAAGGAGTGATAGGATCAAAGGTAGGAATAGACTCAGCTAAAGTGGAAGTAGGAATGGGATCCAAAGTAGGCTTTATTGAATGAGGGATGGGGTATATATAAGGCCAAAAGAGATATGTACACATTTCATTGATAAGTAGGATATAGGGGTCATCATACCTAGAAAAGTGATAAGGCCTAGTCATAGCAGAATCCATAAGCATACTCCTATGAGGTAGTTTAGAAACTAGAGGTGTCCTTACCATCTCTACCCTATGACAAAAATGAAAAATACTAAAAATATGAACTATATATTATGGAATATGAGAAGATATCCTAAAATATAGAATCAAAGAGCAAAGATGATGGATAATCTCAACATCACATTCCTGAACAAGACCTCCTAAGAATGGGTCATCTAAGGTATAACCATCATCATAACTAGGTGTATGAAAATAAATAACATAGGTAGGGATGAAATTGTCATTTAATGATGTGTGATGAATATAATGTCAATTCTTAGTTAAGATAATGGGGATGCCATCACAAGGTGGTTTGTGAGAATGAGGTTGTAAAGAAGTGGGAAACTAAGAGATGAGATGAGGTGAGAGATAGAAAGTTTTCATCTTGAAATTGATCTCATTAGGATCATCATCATTAGAATCTAAAAGGTTAGGGGACTATTCCCAATGATTTTGGGATGACCATTGTAACCTCTAGTGGAATTGATGGGCAAGTTAAATCATTGAGACTCATAAAATGGAACACTTGGCAAAGGTTGAAGAGTAAGAATCTTTAATACACCCTGATCTTGGAATTATTTGAAATTACAAGGATTAATGTCACCTTAAATCCTATATATGGATCTATTGTGATGGAATTTAACACATTAACAAGTGGAAGAAGTGACTACTCTCATACGATGAGTCCATATCCTACCAAGTAGATTGTTGTAAGATAGAGGAAAGCTAAATATCATCACCTTCACATGAATAGTGATAGGAGGGACAATAATAGGAAGCCACACACAACCTAAAGGAGGAAATCACTTTTGATCATAACCTTGACATATGCTACATATGGATTTGAGATTGCATTAAAAATATCCAAGGGTTTTGATAAAATTGAGAGAGGCAACACAGGTGCTAAAACCCTCATCAATCAAGGCATGCTTGACTTGGATATCACCAATTTTGAAAATAATGAATAGAGAAATAACATATACATGAAGTATAATATAATTAGGGATCAAGGAACCAATGGGAAATTTGAGGGAAAGAGAAGTTTCCATTGTTTTATCAACATGTATAAACATATCTTCATATTATCACAATATGCTATCTTCAGATCTAGATAAGGTTACTTCGCATCCTGCTAAGGGAAGATGAGGGATGTTCATTTTGAATAAAATTTACATAAGATGGTTATGATGATGTAGAGAGGTCCTCATAAGTTCAATAAATGGGATTTAGGATGGGAGATTAGTGAATTTTTTGATAGAATCCCACTCATCATAACCCATAATAAGGTTGTTAGAAAGAGGTGCATAGTGTTGAAGGAGGTCCTCAAAAGGAGGAGCCAAAGTAAATTAAAATTTATATTGATAAGAGGTAGAAGGATTATAACAAGGTTATAAGTTATGTTGATAAGATGAATTAGTTGATGTAGATTGGTTTTGAGAAGCGTTAAAAGAATTTTTGATAGAAGCTTGAATATCATTGGTGATAGGTAAGGAAGATGGAGGGTTGGTATAAATAGTATGGGAAGCATTATCTAAAGGAAGGGTTGGAATTGGTTCATCAATAGTTATAATGTCATCTTTACCCAATTCATTTAAGTGAGTTGGAGAATAATCTTGGATAACATGAAATTCTTGAGACAATGGAGGCATGTACATAGGTTGAGGATCAATAAAAGTGACCACCCTTCACATATTAGTCACATCAAACAAATTTTCTTTAGGATTTGGATCGATAAGACTATCAACATTATTGGTGGAAGGGGTGGGATTGTCTTGGTTATCTTAGATATTTGGAAGATGGTCTTTATAGATGACCAAATGAGCATTATCTTGATTCAAAGATTGAGTTTTAATTTCATTTCATGAGCTTTGAAAGTAATTTCATAGGCTTGTTGGCATTTAGGAATGATAAAATCATGGTCAAAATTGGGACTAAGAAGAAAATCCCTAACCAAATTATGAAGCTGCCTATAGGTCTCATGAGAATGACCCCAACTAGTGTGAAACCAACAAAATTTATTAGGATGATACCAAGATTTCATAGGATGAGTGGGATCAAGTTCTCATGGAAGAGGCCTAGGTAGACATTTTAGGATGAAAGGGATCTATATTGGTAATGGTACTAGCTTGGTATTATGGTCTACCTTATTAGATGAAGAAAAATGAGGATTTGTGAATTGTTGAGAAGGGGGAGATGGTTCCAAAGATTACTTAGGAATAACAACTTTAATAGTGTGAATGATATCATAAGAGTTAGTAACACCATTGTTGGTAGCATGATGATTTTTTTAAAGTAAGATATGAGTATCTTTAGAAGGTTGGGGTGGCTCAAATTGATGTATGAGGAAATATTGATGTTTAGATTTGTCAATGGCCTCTTTCAAAGTATATATAGATAAAATCTGGACTCGATATTGCAATTTGGGAAAAAGAACATTGCTAAAGAGATTAAAATTTTTATCATCGATCATGTTATGTTCACATTTGTTGGACAAGGTTCACATTGATTTCTAGGATGAAATGGATCTATATTAGCAATGGTACTAGCTTTGTATTAGGAACTACCTTATTATATGAAGATAAATGAGGATTGGTGAATTGTTGTTAGATTATTAGAGTGTGATTTTAAGTGTGATATGAAGTTGGCTATAAGTAAGGAACTAGAATGCAATCTATGGATGATTTTAGGATGATTATGATGAAAGGGATTTGTATTAGAAATGGTACTAGTTTGGTATTATGAAACAAGTTCTCATGGAAGAGGCCTATGTAGACATTTTAGTAATTTGGTTGAGGATAAAGGTTTGTGAACATTGATGATATTAGATGAAGAGAAATGAGGGTTGGTGAATTGTTTAAGATGAAAGGGATATGTATTGGTAATGGTACTAGCTTGGTATTAGGGCCTACCTCCTCAGTTGGGAAGTAGAAAAGAGTGTTGTGTTGATAGGGTCAACCTTGTACTGCAGATAGGGGAGATAGATAGCTTGTAAGAGATAGTGTCAAACATAATGACTGTGTACTAAAACAAGAAAAAAATTTCCAGTAATTTTTAAAGCAACAAGTGAAAATAAACACATAATCAATTGGGTCAATGATGATGATCCAATTGAGGCACATAACACAAAAGCTTGAACCAACACTAGCCAATGCAATTATTTGCAATATAACATATAATTGAGCAAAGAGCAAGCAGTCAAATTAGACAGTAAATGCTAACAAAGTGGTCATCATAAATGTTGTTAGACTATTAGATTATGGTTTTAAGTGTCATATGAAGTTGGCTATAATTAAGGAACTAGAAAGCAATCTATGGATGGTTTCAGGTCATTTAGGATGAAAGGGATTTGTATTGGCAATGGTACTAGCTTGATATTAGGGATCAAGTTGTCATGGAAGAGGCCTAGGTAGACATTTTAGTAATTTGGCTGAGGATAAAAGTTTGTGAATATTGATGTTATTAGATGAAGATAAATAAGGATTGGTGAATTGTTGAGAAGGGGAAGATGGTTCCAAAGATTAGTTAGGAACAACAACTTGAATAGTGTGAATGATATCATAAGAGTCAGTGACACCATTGTTGGTAGCATGATGATTTTTGTTTCTAAGTAAGATATGAGTACCTGTAGAAGGTTGGGGTGGCTGAAATTGATGATGAGTAAATATTGATGTTTATCTTGGTTAATGACCTCTTCCAAAGTAAATACATATAAAATCTGGACTTGATATTGCAACTTGGGAAAAAGAACATTGCTAAAGAGATTAATTTTTTTATCATCAATCATGTTATGTTCACATTTTTTGGACAATGTTTTCCACATTTTAGCAAAATCTTGGGTAGATTCATGTTCAAGATACTTACAATTAATAAAATGGGCCAAGGTATTTTCAAGAAGATCACTAGTTTGGAACTCTTAGATTAAATCATTTACTAAATCTTCCAAACTAGTAATAGAAAGAGTTTTAAGTTAGTTATACCAATATAAATCATCACCTATGATAATTTTGGATAATATCTTGGTAGTGATAAAGGTATTTAATTTGAACTAGTATTTATATAGATTTCCAAATGTTTTTAGATGAAGAATAGGATCAGTTGATCCATTGTAAGAAATGGTAGGGGTGATACCTCCTATATCAATATTAATAATTTGAGATGTAAGAGGATAATTTTGAATATGATTAATTATATTTTTGACAAGAGGAGGTTGAGGGATAAGATTACCATGGGAATCCTAAAGAGGATGTGGGGGAACATTTTGATTATGTGTGCCCCATGACATCTATTTGGGGTGGGTTTGACGATGGATAAGGTGGTTTTACATCCTCATCATTTGATTTATAGTATGAACTATAAAATTACTCATTTGATTAAGTATTTGTAATAAGAGTTGGTGGGTTTGAGTTGTATTGTTAGCATTATTTAAAGCACTATAATTAGAATTCATGACTTAGGTAACACTATTGGTGTTGGTAGGAGCTTGAGAAGAGTTTTTAGAATGTGAGGAACTAGTGGCAAAAGATGGACTAGTGAATGGATGAGAAGAGGAAGAATTATAATAATGATTACAATTGGTAGCAAATGATGCACTAGTGGAAGAATAAAGGAGGGTGGGTCTTGGGAGATGCCCACTAGATGTATAACCTTCCATGTTAGTAGAGATAGTAGGCATGGAGGAAGAGGAGATCAAGGAAGAATAAGTCATGGTTTGAGAAGGGGTTGGAATAGAAGAAAGAGGCTAAGAATCAAAGAAACTAGTATCCCTAAATCTATGTGAGAATGTGGGAGAAGGTGAATGAGGATCTTCAACTTGACCACTAATCATGAGATGGTAAATGGAATAAGAGTCCTTTCCTCGATGTTGAGGAAATTCATGGATAAAGAAGAACATTTCAAGGGTATACTATAATTTAGGTTGATCTTCAAGTGAGAAGAGAGGATTACAAAGTGAATAAGAATGATGAGGGTATATGTAATAAAAAATACATCATGTTTATAAATCAATCTTGGCTCAAAGATGATAGACCATACCTACACTTTTGACTGGGGATACACTTGTTAAGTAGGAGCATGACCAATATGGGGTTCTACTAGACCTAATTTGGGGATCGCTTGTCACAACATATCATGCTAGGAAGGGTTCTAAATATTAAATTCTAACACATTCATAAAACAACCCTAATAGAGTCCTAAGGTTTAAAGAATTTCACTTATTATAATAACACTAAAGTAATTCTAATCTAGTGCACACCAAAGCTTGTGGCACAAAGTGGGGGTTATAAATAATAAAACAACAACTAAACTAAAAATGTATTAGAAAACATACTCACATTAATGTATACAAAATACTAATACATGGTTGAAGAATACAAATACATTATCTATTTACTATTACAAAGGAGAAATAAAGTTAGGAATACTTATCTTTGAAGATGAACCCATTGACCCTCAATCTCTCCCTTGTCCAAGGTGTTTCACAAGATATTGTTGTGGTATGTAAGGATAGCCAAGATAAATTAGCTATATGCTACACAGCCTATCTAAGCATCTAAAAGACTTTTCCACAAGACAAGATCCATATCTCCGAAGAAATTATGGAACCCTAATATTTATTCCGCAAGTAGAATGGTCAATAAGCAAATGTTTACTCTCACTTCTTCAATATTAATTCTTTTATTATGAAATGGTGAAAATTAAACTTGTATATATAGGCATATCTTGTCTTAAATCCTCCTAAGAACATCGATTGTACAAGGTCAACCTAGTTGACCCAATGTGTTTTTAGAGAAAATTCACTAGGTTTGAGCTAGGTCGATCGAAAGGCTAACAAGCTAAGAAAATGAAAAATATCCTTAAAATATACTGGGTCAACCCAGTCAGCCCAGTACAACTAACTATCCAAAAAGGTGGTAATGCAAGAAAAGGAGGAATGGAAAGAGGAAAAGACTGGAACAGGTAGGATTCAAAAGAATAAGATTAGGGTAAATGGATTTAGGAGACAAGTGTGTAGATGGAAAGTGGAAAAAGGAACAAATTTTTTATGAAGCATCGATGGTCTACCCACCCCTTTCCTAGTGCACCCCTTAATTCATGCACTCAGAGAGATTGAAATTTGACAAGTTCCTACAAGATACAAAGTGTCAGTAATCAATAAAAGTTTAATAATATTATATGTATACATATACCTTACATGAAGCTCATCACGTGTCACATAAGTGAAACATGGGATGGTGCTTCGGGAAATAAAACATGATAACACATAACGTTGATGCTAAGTAAAGTGTAATAAGCAGCAAAATAAAATAAATGAAAGGATTGAATTGAAAAACACATACCTTTAACTTAACTTAGTGTCATAGATAAATAAATAAACTATAATAAATGTGAATGTGTCCAATGTAGAGAACAATAGACAAACCTGTAGAAGTTAGTGCAAAAAATAAAAAGCCAAAATCAAGATTTTTGGGAAGATAGGTATATAGTAGTTAGGAATGACAAAGAGGATAATTGACAATTTAGGACTGGTAAAGCAAGGATTTTAGAATATTTAAGGCAAATAAATGACAAAATAATGGAAAATGAATGAGAAATGATTGGTAAATGAATGATAAATGATTTCAAATGAATGACAAATGATAAGAAATAAATGACAAATGATATTGAATAAATGACAAATGATAGTGGAAAGCATGTAAATCATAAATGGTGAAAAGGAATGTCAATACAAGAAAACTCTAAAAAAGATATTTAAGAAAGTGAAAAGTAAGCTCATGTATGATAAGCAAAAAGGAGAACATGAAATAAATAAAATGAAATGTAATAGAAGATGGAAGACAAACATGAAGAAGGCATATATGTAATAATGGAAAAAGGGTGAAAACTCAGCTATCCATAATAGAAGGGTAGTACGATAATGAAAAATTAAAGAAAAGAGTGATCCATAGTTACTCAAACATGTTGTTTTTCTCTAAGGATAGATAAAATTGAATCAATGTAATGCTAGCATGTTTTTAAAGAGATGAAGAAGTAATAATTAGAAGAGGGAAGATATATTTGAGTTAGATTTTGCCTATCAAGGGGTGAAAATCAAATAGGTGGAGGGGAGAATGAAGTAAAAACCAAGGTAGAGAAACTCTTTATCAAATTCAAGACACTCAAATTAGGTTATTCAAAACAAGAAGACTTTAGACCTTAAGGACTATGAAGAACTTCTCTTAGCCACACAAATCTTAGGTTAACAAATGAAGTATATAGTTCATCCAATAAATACTATATGCATGAAAATTAAAATGGACCTACCTCCCCATGATGTGTTCTCCATTCTTCAAGACCCCTTATAGAGCCATCATTTTACTATGAATATTAGGTACTTGCATGATAAATTAGGTAACACCATAGAGTTTTTTTGAATTCCCTTATTTCAATCTATTGGCCTACTATACCCCAAAGGACCTCATCTCTATGTGAGGCCAATTGTGGAGTTTGAGCTTTGATTTAAGATAGGAGATGTGCTTGGAATCATGTCTTTTGGTGTGATTTTGAATTTTTAGATTTTTATGTTGTCTTTTAGATATCATTGCCTTTTGTTTCAAATGATTTAGATTTTGAATTTCTTGATAGATTTTTATATATTCCTCCTCTATGTGGATTTTGAAGACCAAACATGGGTAGTAAAGATGACTTTTATTTGAATACATGTGACAAGGTTGCTAATAGAGAGAACTTCAAAGAGCATGGGGTCTAAGAGTCTTGTAAATATAGGTAAAATAAAAGTGTTATCTTGAATTCAATCTTGTTTTATCCAATGTGGAGTGAAAGAAAGGGGGAAATAAAGAGGAGTGACCTATGGAATAATTTGAATTGCTTCAAATTACCAAAAATGTGACAAAGGGTGAAAATAAGGGATACAATGATATCAAAGGTGTGATTTCATATCTTTATAATGAGGGAAATAGAGGAAAATATGATAACATAGATTGTTGTGTGAATTCCATCTAGAAAAAGAAGCAAAACCTAAAGTTAAGAACAAAGATCAAAAGCTTTTTATAGAAAAAGAATGATAAGATGGTAATTTGATGAGGAAGGTCAGGTCCTATCCACGGTCTTACACTGCAACTCATAAAAGAGAAACCCATGAGGGTGCCAAAAAAACATGATGTGAATTAATAAAATGAGAAAAGAAATAAAGGTGTTATTTTTTGAGGAGGGTCAGGTCCTATTCATGGTCTTACACTACAAACTCACAAATGAGAAAACCATGAGGTGTTAAAAGGATAAGTGAAAGATAAACAAAAGATGGTAGTTTTGTGAGGAATGCCAGGTCCTATCCACGGTCTTACAAAGTAACTCACAAAATAAAAACTCAAGGTGTGCCAAAATAAAAATGTCAAAAGAGAAAGAAGACTATGGTACATCAAGAGGTAAATGATAAAAAAGGGACAAAATTGATCATAAAGCTACTAAGGAAAAGAGTGACATAAAAATGGAAAAAAATAAAAGAGATATATAAGGACAAAAATGAAAACAAATGTGGAAGAAAATAAAAGAATGTAAAGGAAAACAATGATGCTAGTAAAATGAAATAAAAGGAAGGAAAGAAAAGTGCAAAAAATAAAAAAAATGTGAGACAAGAGAACAAGTAATACCTATGCTAACATCTATATCAAAGATGTGAATGTGAAACACAAGTCTATAAGTATCTAAAGGTTTTTTGAAGATGGATTTGTTTATTATTATGTATTATAGAGTAAGAGTGGGCATCACAATATGCCCCAATGGGTAAGTGGATGTAGGGATGGGCATTGTAAGATGCCCTAGAGTCTGAAGGGACATGTGGATGGGCATCGTAACATGCCCCAACATGTGAGTTAGATTAAGGATGGGCATCACAAGATGCCCTAGAGTCTAAAGGGACATGTGGATGGGCATTGCAAGATGTCCCAACATGGGATTTGGAGTGTAGTGATATTGAACTATTAAAATGGTTTGCATTGGGTTAGTAGGTGCATTCAGAGATAGGTAAATGTGTTTTTTTGTTATATTTTAAGAAGGTTGAATGTGACATATGATGTGTAGGAGAGGTATGAGGAGGAAAAAGAGATAAAAAAGGACCATGTATGATATTATTTGGAGTAGGCATTTAAATTAGGTACTCATTTGTTTTATGTGACTTAAGAGGTTGATATTCAATAGATGCAACAATATGTTTAAAATTGTTCATGTTAGCTATCCTTTCCTTCTTGGTGTAGGAAGAAAGATCAACTATGGTTTGAACAAAATTAGTAGATGAGTTATAGGTATGGGATGATTTTTATTGATCATTAGGTATTTTATTTTGATGTGGTTGTGGTTCTTGAGATTGAATTTGAGAATCTTGAAGATAGTCTTGATAACCTTGTTTTATGAGAGTATCAAGATTGAAATATAGACCAAGAAAGGAAGAAAGAATAAATTAATAAAGATAATGACAAGACTTATGATAATGACCTATTGTAGCATGCCACCAAAAAATTTTATCAAGATTGTACCATTTTGAAGGAGGTTTGGAAGGATCAAAGATCATGGGTTTAAAGGGTAGAAATTTATTCTTTAGTTGTTCTAGACTCATGGGAGGGTGGGTTGGGTTAAAATTTGTTGAATTGGATGATCCAATTTGAGCTTGGGGAGGCTTGATGGATCAATTTTATTAGTAGATGATTGAAAAGGTGATTTAGTAGTTGTTTGAGATGGTTTAAATTGAGTCATAAGAAAGTCTTGCCTTTTTCCTTGGTCTAAGGCTTCATCTAAAGTTTTAAGTGAAAATATTTGAACTTTTTATTGAAGGGGAAGTTTAAGAGGAGTGATAAATAGTTTTAAAAGAGTGTCATCATTCATGTTATGGCCCATTTTATGAGCAAGAGACTTTCATAATTTGATAAAAGTATGAGCAGATTCATTATGAAGTTGCTTGTCATTGATGAAATGGCTAAGGTAGTTTTTAGGAAGGTCATCATGTTGGAATTCCTTCACTATAGTATTGAATAAATCCTCTAGTTGTGAGATGGAATTTTAGGAAGTTGTTTGTAACATTAAAGTGCATCACCAAAAAATGTTTTGGATAAGAGCTTGGTGGTAGAAATGGTGTTAGTTTGGACCCATTCCTTATAGATATTACCAAAAGATTTAAGAAAGATAGTAGGGTCCTTAGTCTTATTATATGTGAGAGTTGGAGAAATGTTTCCCCAATATGTATGGATGCAATTACTGGGGCTAAAGGTTCATTTTGAAGATGTTGAAGAATTTTTTTATTCATTGGAGGTTGAGGGATGATATTCTTGTTGGCATCTCTAAGAGGAGGGGGGATAAAATTTTGATTTAGTTGAGACTTGATGAGTCGAGGTGGTTAACTAGTCATGTGTAATAAATGTTGTTCAATGTTCATCATTTGAGACTGATTTGAAGTTTTTATGATGTTCAATTTATATATGAATTGGGAAAGAAGTTGAGTTGTATCAATAGGTGGATTGATGTTTGTAAGAAGGGCATTAGTGTTGGTAGGAAACAGATTATTTGTGTTGGTGGGAGGATGATTATTAGTGTTGGTGGGAGGAGGATTCCAAAAATTGGTGTTAGGAGGAGGATTAGGATGATTGACCTCAACTACATTACATTATGTAGTGAGTGGTTTTGGTTTAGGAGAAGGTAAAGAAAGAAAATGGATAGTTTCATCTGAAGTAATGAAATAAGTGAGGTTATTATCAAAGTATTTGATTATGCAATGTTCTATAATAATAGAAGGTTGAATAGATGTCATAATGATGAAAAAAGAATAGATAACTACACAAGGGGAATAAAAAGTGATATAAAATAGTACAGGGTGGACTGGGTCGATCCTGTACATAAAATAGGGGCTGAAAAGGGTCTACAAATAGTACAGGGTCAACTAGGTTGATCATGTATAGAAAATAGAGACTAAAAAGGTCTGTAAATAGTATAGGGTCAATTGGGTCAATCCTATAAAGTAGATAGGGGATGAAATTTTTTTACATATATTATAAGGTCGATTGGGTCTATCTTGTTCAGTGAATAGAGGCTAAAAATAGGTAGATTCCTTATTTTTCTTATATCTTTGTTTATACTCATCCATTTTGGAAACCATAAAATGCATTGGATTTGTGATGATGTAGAGAATGAAAACAATGAAGATGAAAAAGTTGATAGAAATTTATGAATAATATAATTTTGCAAGTAATGTAAAGAAGTACATGCTGAAAGGAAACAAATAGTCAATTGGATCAATGTTGGCCAATGAAATTGAGGCACATAAAGTAAAACCTTACAAGAATGCTAGATAATTCATGTTTTTGTACACACAATTAAGCAAATAGAAAGCAATCTACTTGAAAATTAAATGTAACTAATTGGTCAACCTAATTGTTAATTAGATTATTGAGATATGATTTTTAATTTAATGGGGAAATTGTCTATAAGCAAGGTACTAGATAGCAATCTGAGGATGGTTTTAAGTTATTTGGGCTAAAAGGGATTATAGTGGTAATGATACAAAATTGGTATTGGGGCATACCCACTCACTGCACATACTAAAACAATAAGAGTGTTAGATGCTTAGCCAAAATATACCATTAACTATGCTTTATACTTGACTAGAGCATCAAGTTAGATTCCCCCTTGGTGATAAAATCCAAGTAGGTTTGCCTAGGGTGTATAGATGTTAAAGTGTATGTTTATGGTTTTTGTGATTTAGTTGTGTGTACATAAAATAGAAATAGTGAAACTAAGCAATTAATTAAAAATCTCCTAATTAAACTATATGAGATATTCTCAGCATACAAGCAACATGAAAAGAAAGTGTAAACTAATTACTAACATATATGAAGTTAATGTGAACTTGAAAAAAGGCATAATGTTAACACTATATGAAAAAATAAATAATAGGTTCAAAATTGTACTATAGAAGCAAGGTCTGAAAATGAACTAGGTCGATAGTGTCGATTCAGTTATTTCAGATAGCATAAAGAACATAAAACTAGGTCGGTAGTGTCGATCCAGTTGACTGTGTAAGGGAAATTTTAAAGACTATAAACTATGAAAGGAAAGATAAAAAAAATAAAAATAAATATGTATAAAGGAACCTTGGTAGATTAGAGATGTAATGAAGGAAGATTGTTGATGAATAACTTTGAAGTATGTTGGCAAAACTTGCAAACTGGGTTGATAGAATCGATCAAGCTATACAGGAAACTACTAAAAAATACTAAAACTATAAGGGGTTGATTAGGTTAAAATAGTAGGCTAAATTGGGTGTCTGAAAGGATGGAAACTTGTAATGGGTTGACTGGGTTGATCCAATTGCCTATTCCTAGAAACCTACTCATAGAAGTAATAAAACTTGGGTCAACAAATTCGATCTAGTATGATAAAAATAATGACTAAAAAAATGAAAAAAGTGAAATAAATCCTACAAAGGTTAGTTTCACATTATGCTCACTAGAATGTATGCAATCAGAAATGAATCATGTTTATAAATCAATCCTAGCTCAGAAAAGATAGAGCGTACCTACAATTCTAATTGGAGATACACTTGTTAATAAAGAGCATGACCAATATGGGGACATGCTAGACCCAATTAGGGGATCTCTTTTCACAACATATCATGTTAAGAAGGGTTCCAAAGTCTACAGTCTAAAATAATTATAAAACAACCCTAATGGAGTCTTACGGTTTAAAACATTTCACTTATTCTAATAATAATAAAGTAAAGTGCACACCATAGCTTGTGGCACAAAGTGGGGGTTAGAAACAATAAAATAATAACTAAAATAAACATGTATTAGAATACATATACTCACATCAATGTATAAAAAAATCTTAATATATGGGAGAAGAATGCGAATGCATTATCTATCTACTCTTAAAAATGATAAATAAAGCTAGGAATACTTACCTTTGAAGATGAACCCATCGAGCCTCAATCTCTCCCTTGGAAAATGTGATTTAAAAGAGATTATTTTTGTATGTAAGGATAACCAAGATAAATTATATCTAGGTTAGACAACCTATCTAAGCATCCAAAAGACTTTTCAACAAGACAAGATCCATATCTCCAAAGAAAGTATGGAACCCTAAGCTTAATTCCTCAATTAGAATGGTTAATAAGAAGATGTTTGCTTGTAATTATTCACTATTAATTATTTTCTTATGAAATGGTGGGAAATGAACTTATATACATAGGTAGATCTTTCCCTAAATTCTCTCAGGAATGTCAACTATATAGGGTCAACTCATTCAACCCAGTGTTTTTTTAGGGATAATTCACTAGGTTTGAGCTAGGTAGGACAAAAGGCTAACAAACTAAGAAAGTGAAAAATGCCCCTAAACTATACTAGGTCAACCTAGTTGACCCAGTATAGTTGAATGTCCAAAAGGGTATTAAGGAAATAAAAGGAAGAATGGAAAGAGGAAAATACTAGAATAGGTAAGAATGAGAAGAATAAGCTTAGGGTAAATACTTTTAGGAGATAAGTGTGTAGATGGAAATTGGAAAAGGAAAAAAAAATCTTATGAAGCACCGATGGTCTACCCACCCCTTTCCTGATGCACCCTTTAGGCATGCACTCAGAGAGATTGAAACTTGATAGGTTCTTGCAAGATACAAAGTGTCAGTAATCAATAAAAGTTTGAAAATATTATGTGTATACAAAGGGGTCTCATAGTTTATTGTGCGAGTGGCTATATGAACATTAATCTCGTCAAAAATAGGACACATAAGTTACTTATGAGAGACCTTATGAGGGTTGGTAAAAAACATCATATCCATTGAATTCAACTCAGTGTTGTCTTCAAACAAGAATTTCATGATGAAGGATAAGAGATAAAGAAGGAAAAAGGTGATGTAAACGAAATTAGATAGGAATAGGTAGATAAGAGTATAGATTTTACTTAGTCAACTTAGTGTAGAAAATAAGGTTTAAAATTTAAGAAAATAAGAATACAGAGTCAACTGGGTTGACCTAGTTTTGTAACCTAGGTAGAAAATAATTATAAAAAGATATAGATTTGATAGGGTCAACCTAATAATGTATCTTGGGAAGTAAAAAATATTAATATCGATAGGGCCAACCTTGTACTATAGGTAGGGGAGATAGACAACCTATAAGAAACAATGTCAAAAGAATGACTATGTACTGAAACAAAAAAAAGTTTAAGTACTTTTAAAATCAAGAATTGAAAAGAAACACACAATCAACTGGGTCAATGAGGATGATCTAATTAAGGCACACTATAGACATCCAATTCCAAACACCATTTGTGTTGAAATTGTCAATCTTACTCGAATTGCACTCAAATACACATTTTAGGTCAAAATCCATAAAATGCACTAAATGATTCAAAATTGTCATTTACAAGTGCCAATTGAGGTCAAATTATCCCTAAATAGGTCAATGAAATTTATGGGCCAACTAAATTTGATCAATTCATTTAGATTCAAATTCATGATTTCACTTTTTGTGCTCTAGATCACTCTTTTCTCCTAAATTCATTGATACACACCACGTACCTTTGTTATTTTGTGTTGGAAACATCCTAAATGAAAATATGGTTTCAGTGCATCTAATGTCACCTTCTAATTCTTCTTGAGTCAAATTACAACTTAGTAATATGACTTTCTGACCATTTTGATTAATTGACGGCTGATTTTCAAATAATTGCACAAATGTTGATTAACCTTATTTAAGGTTAATTAATCCAAATCAAGAACTTAAGTGGATTTTCAATGAGAGTTGTTGAATATTTATTTTTTAAAATTGATTCATATTAATTACATCATCAGGTGACATCATTTCTTGTGAAGACATCCTTAGGCCATAAATGCCACAAATATCAGGATTATGGTCACCCATGCCTAGTTAATGCCTCCAATGCCTCTTAAATGCCCCTTCTTCCAAGGTTGTGATGAAGATAATTATGGGTTTAGTTCCAAATATTAGGATTATCCATGGTCACACATCTAAATCTTGAGATGGATGGTCATGGTTGATCCTGACCAATCTCAAAAATATATAAATAGAGAGGCCATGGATATGAATTTTAAGCTTGAATATAACAAAGTTATAATGTTAAATTGTTTCCACAATCCTTTGCATTTGATCATTGATAGGATAGTGTAGTGATTTGGAATCATGATCCTAGGTTTTATGGAGTGTTCTTGAGACATTGGAAGAGTTTGCTACCTTTGTTGACAAAGATAAGGATGCTTGATCAAGGGAGAACATGCTTTTGAGCCACATAAGTATGGTGAATCCATTTAGGAAGGTAATATGATGTTGATTTCTTTCATTTTTTTTCTTGTTATCCTTTATAATTCCCATAGGAATATATAGGCTTAATTAGTTAGTTCTTTATGTATTTTTCATTATTTATGGACTAATGTTTGACTAACTTGCTTTGTAATCCTCTCTACATGCACAACACAAAACCTTGCACCAACACTCACCAATGAAATTATTTGCAATACAACATACAATTGAACAAAGAGCAAGTAGTCAAATTAAAAATTAAATGCTAAGTGGTAATCCTAAATGTTTTTACATTATTAGAGTATGATTTTAAGTATGATATGAAGTTGGCTGTAAGGAACTAGAAAGCAATATATGGATGGTTTTAGGATGTTTAGGATGAAAGGGATATATATTGGCAATGGTACTGGCATGGTATTATGGCCTACCTCCTCACTTCACACACTGTAGTGATAAGGGTGTCATGTGATTTGCCAACATATACCATTAACCATGTGTTTGTACCTGGCCAAAAAACCAAGTCAGCTTACCCCTTGGTTATGAAATCTAAGTAGGTAGGCCTTGGGTAGACAATTTTTTAAATGCATTTTGAGATCAAATGATTTTTTAGTGTGTGTATAAAATATAAAAATATTTCAACTAAATGTTATATTGAAAAACCACTTAATTAGACTATGTGATCTATTCTAAGCATGCAAGCAATAAAAAGTGAAAGTATGACCTAATTACAAGCATATAAGTGTTAATTCCAACTTTGAAACACACTACAGTGTTGGCTCAAATGATAGCATATGAAAAGATTATAGAATAGAGTTTGTTTAGAAATACGTCGACAATGTCAACCTAGTCTTCTGAATAGAAGATAGAATATATAACTAGGTCGACAGAGTGGACCTAGTTTGTTGTATAGGGGTAGTTTTAAGACTGAAAATTATGAAAAATAAAACTGTAATGAATAAAATAAATGAAATAGAAAGAGAGAAAGGAACCTTGGTGGGTTGGAGGATGTAGAGGAAAGTGAAATTTCTATTAAGTACTCTTATTTTTACTTGCAAATTCTACTATGTTGACTAGGTCAACCTAGTTCTATAGTTCCCTATTTGTTAAAACTTGTTATACCAATAATGTTGACCTAGTATGTTTTCTATAAGTCTAAAAGTGTACTGTGTCGATAGAGTCAACTTAGTAGCCTATCTATAAGTTTGAAAGTGTATTGTGTCGATTGCATCGACCTATTAGTCTATACCTAATGAAAAACCTACACAAATAGAATAGAGTCATTTTAATGTGACTGTGTGTTAAACCTGCACGTAGAAGTTAGAAACTATATCAACATTGTCGACCCAATATTGTAAATATATAAAAATAATAAATAAAATGATAAAATAATAAAAAATATGAAATAAAACCTGCAAGGGTTAGATTCACATCGAGTTCACCAAAATATATGCAATCAAAAATATATCATGTCTATAAATCAATCCTAAACTAAATAAGATAGATCATACTTACACTTTTGATTGGGGATACATTAGATAATTAGGAACATGGACAATATGGGGATTTACCAGACCTAATTAGGGTATCTCTTATCATAATACATAATGCTAGGGAGGGTTTCAAAGCCTCTAGTCAAGCATAATCACATAACCCTAAATAGGCCCTATGTTTTATATTTCACTAAACTAATAACAACTAAAGTAAATAAATCTAAACTAGTGCTTACCAAAGCTTGTGGCATAAAGTGGGGGTAATAACACTAAAAATAAACATGCATAAGAGGCATATATTGATGTATATATATATCTTAATGCATGGAAGAGAAGTATAAATGCATATTTGTCTACTCTTACAAAGGAGGAACAAAGTTAGGAATACTTGCCTTTGAAGACAAACCCACCGAGCCTCAATCTCTCCCTTGGCCAAGGTGCTTCACAAGAGGCTGTTGTGGTATTAAAGATGACAAGGATAAATCAGTTCTAGGATACACAACCTATCAATGCATCCAAAAGACTTCTCTACAAGATAAGATCTATATCTCTAAATAAAGTATGAAGTCCTAAGCTTGCTCCTCAAATAGAATGGTAGATAATCAAATGGACAATAGCTCTTACTTCTTCTTTTCCCTAAATAATTCCAAAATGATCTTGTATATATACTTATATTTAACCTTAAGCCCTTATAAAAGTTTCCTCTAATATGGTTGACCTAGTTGACCTAGTATAATTAAGGGAAAAAATTCACTAGGTCATGGGTTAGCTGGGCCAAGATCTAACCTAGATCCTAAATGAATTTTACCCAAAATAGTGTAGGGTTGACCCAGTTGACCTAGTAGAGTGAACAGTCGAAAGGGGCTTAAGGATATGAAAAGAGGACAAAAAGTAGGAAATGATTGAGGAGTGTGTAATAGAGAAAAATAAGCTTAGAGATATGGTTTTTAAGAGACAAGTGTATAGATAACAAGTGACAAAAGGGACAACAATCCTGTGAAGCACTAATGGTTTGCCCACCCCTTCCCGATGCACCCCTTAAAACGTGCACTTAGAGAGATTGAGACTCAATGGATTAATATAAGATAAAGATCATTAATAAATGATAAAAGTTTGAAAATATTATGTGTATACATATCCCACTATAGATAGAAGTGTTGATTTTAGGGTAAAAGTTTCAATGCTAGTGTCTCTATTTTGATAGTAGTGTCTAGGTTAATAAAGATATAATTTATAGAATCTAATGAATCATAGTTGACCATTATCCTAAGTATTTTTTCACCAACACCTCATGTATCTGCTTACACATTATTAAATAATCTAAATATTATCCCTCATTATTGATTAATAAATCAAATTATTATTTGGCATTGTAATTTTAGAAAATTTTCATAATTCATCATTGTATCAAAATATATCATGAATATGAATTAATTAATTAACCTACTTTTAGAATAGTCTTTTATTTAATTTATTAGTCTATTCTCCTTACCCTTAATTTAAAAAATGGTCAAACAAAAAAAGATAAAAATAATGCATGAAAAGATAAAGGTTATGTGTGCCCCAAGTTTATCCACCTCTAAACATGTAAATTTTATACAAGACTCTTTTTCATAGTGCTTTATCCTTATTTTTATTGCTTACTACTTTTTTCTATAATTTATTTCTTATAGGACTTATTATATCCCAAATTTTTATTTTTGTTTGGTATTGATCTTTCTAAATACATCTAAAAATTATCTAAATTCATCTACCCTAAACCTAATTAAATTTTTTGGATGCTTCTACTTAGATAACATACCTTTATGTTTGGCTGGGACATGATCCGTAGTCCTATGAATATTTTCCTTGGTAATTATGATGGGATTTTCATTCTTATCCTTTATCATTATTTTGTCCATTCACCTTTTTAAAAATCCATGTTCCTTTATTTTCATTTTTTTTTTAAATTTATGGAGTTAAGTATGAGTTATGTCCTAAAACATTTTAATTATACCAACTCATCCCAATACATTTCATATTTATGAAAAATATGAGAACGTGATTAAGAGAGGGAGGGAGAATTTGTCATCACACTCCATAATTAAATTTAGTACAACACCTTGTCATATATTGATACACTTATGATAGAGTATTCCATTTTATGACATCTTATTGTACCAAAATAAGTTCTTAGGTGAATTGAATATAGTTGTCAATTCACATTTAAGGTATATGAGGAAAAAAACTTTGTGTTTTATCTTATTTTTATTTAATTATTTAAACAAGTTAATTTTTTTGAATAATACTTACCTTATTTCAATTTTATTTTAGTTTGTCATAATGTATGATTATTTACAAAGCATTTAAATGGGTTTATAGTTTCTTGAATTAGGAAGCTAATTGTTAGAACCTACCTGGATAAATTTGATAAGGCATGCAAACTTATGGTATTTTGATGCATCTACCCTCTTCAAGATCTATCACTTTGAAAAGTTAGAGATTTTTACATCACAAATTAATGTACCTAGCTATAGATATGTATTTTGTACAATTACAAAGGTTTGGTCATGTGCATAAATATAAAATTATATATCTTCAACTTGAAATCTTAAACCCACTTTAGAAAATTTATTTTCCTATAAAAATATGATAGATAAGATTGGTTTATTTGACCAATGGCCCCTTGATGAGTATCAAAATGTTACCTTTATTACAGTGTTTTGAAGAGAGTTTAAACAACATGTAATTTTCCTACCTATCTATGTGTCTTCTCCAAAGTGATACACTAGTATGCACTGTAGCATATGTGGATTTTCACTCTTGAAAAAATATGATCATAACCTTGAAATTATATTAATACTTGGCTCAGTGTATTTTCTTTTAATTCATATGCCAATTTGAATTCTTTAAGGAAGTAACTCAAGGCTGTTCAAATTTAATCCTTAATATCCAAGCACTTTTTTAGGTAAGTACTAGATATGAATGGGCTTATACTTGAGGTATATAAATATAATATTGGTTAATTTACTATCGAATAAACATGTGAAACATGGGGTCTCACCCAAAATAAAAAAATTTAATTCTAAGAAAATAATATTTAAATGATCGGTTTACAAATCTAGCACAAGTGGAATATTACATCAACTAAATCCTTATGAAGGCTTATAGAGGCATCTAATATATAGTATACAAAGATACGAGATCAATAAATAGTCTATTGAGGATAATTAACTATTTTAGCATACTATGGAGATCATGTTTGTGAATGTTAGTAAATTAGAAAGGTCAATAATATAGATAAGTGAATGACTATAAGAGAATGTGAACAAGAGTTATATGTATTTGCAAAAGTCTCATTCCAAATATTTGTGTCTACAAAATTTCCTATTTAAATTTAATATTGAAAATGTTAGATTAAAAATATTGAGTAATAAATATGGTACTTGAGTGTAGTTGTAGTGAGAATTTTCATTTTCAAATTTATTTTAGTATTGAGATTTATCCAAATGTATATATATCATTATTTAATTATGATATAAAATCAAAATCAATCACTAAACATATTTGAAATGAAAATGCAAATGAAAAAAACACACTTATAAGTATGTAAATAACACACTTATAAATATGTAAATTGATAACTAATTTTCTTGTTTATTAATCCATATTAAGATGGGTTTTCTTATCTTCGTTTCATTATTCAACATTTAACCTTTGCATGATTATTGGTTATTAATTAGTTCCTTGCTAATCTTGTAATCATAATTGAATCCTTCCCAATTAATACTTTGTACCTTTTTCTTTCTACCCATTATGAAACTTTCCCTGAGTTGTTTTATATATATTATATATTTTTCCACTAAAATTAGTCCCTAGTTACCTCTTGCTAAATAAAATGAAAGAACCTACATGCATAAATCCTTATAGCCTTAATATTAGACATAAATCCTTATAGCTTTAATATTAGACATAAATCCTAATGGATTTAATTTTAGACATTGTAGATTCTTAGATAAACATGCATTTATTATTTATCCTTGTAGAATTTTGGCTAGGAGCTATAATCATATGATTGTGATGACTAATATGTTATTCATTAACTAGTGATATGCAAGTTGATGACATGAAAATCACCGATAAATTCTACATGAGAATATAAATCACATTATAATGAAAAAAACATGATAACTTCAAGAAAATTATAATATTCATGAGATAAATGTATGGGCACCCCATTTTATAATGAATAAAATCCTTTGAAATAGGGATAGGGTGAATTTAAATAATTTAAATAATATTTTATTTTCTAACTTAGTGATTAATAAAAAGAGGAGTCGATTATGTAATAGGTTATCTACTACCATTCAACTCTCTCTTTCTATGAAAAATATAAATTAAATTGAACTTGGAAAAATTTAAAGTTGCATATCTCCATTAGTAGACAGAATTTTCTCCTATGGTCTCATGAACGTAAAATAGAGATGTAGTTTCTAATGAAAATGTGAAAAATTTTAAATCGACAAGAACATTGACCTCTCCACGAAGTATAATATATGATTCTGTAAATCATTACCTTGGTCTCCCATATTTCCTCATTAGTAGCAAAAAATCTTTAAGAACTATTAAGAAGAACTATGATACATTGTCATTCACATTATATTTATGTTAAACATGAATGGATCACAACTTCACATACATACATACATACATACATACATACATACATACATACATACATACATACATACTACATACATACATACATACATACATACATACATACATACATACATACATACATACATACATACATACATACATACATATATATATATATATATATATATATATATATCTATATATATATAATATAATGGCATAGTGGTTGAATCAAAATTATGCATAACTATAATAAAGTGGCATTTACACACACACACACACACACACACACACACACACACACACACACACACACACACACACACACACACACACACACACACACACACACACACACACACACACACACACACACACACACACACACATTACAATGGCATAGTGGTTGAATCAAAATTATGAATAACTATAACAAAGTGGCATTTAGGGTCTCTTGATGCTAAGCTTGAATGGATCACAACTCTTGAAGACATGGATGTATTAAATTTTATAATGTGGCTTAATTGAATTGAGGTATGTAGTGGATTGATGATATTGGTCACATGTAATTGCGATAAGCACTAATTGTACCAAGGTCATTTGGGCATTCATATATCCTGATGTTAATGACTAAAAGGACCAGTGGTAATTATTTATAAACTATATTAAGATTATCTATAGTTAGTGGCCATGTATATGGTGAACTGTAATGATTTTATCTTGATGTGTTATTTATTTCACCAGCGAATTCTCCTAAACTTTGGAGGTCCATAAGTGATTTATATTTTGAGATGTAATTAATTTGGACTGGTGTTTGTGTGTAGACATCTAAGGTTGTGTCAATACTTAATGGTATTATGACACAATAAAAGCATGGGGGACCTACTAGTTCTCCTTTTTAAAACATATTATCAATATTTAGTGTTAAATCCATGGAGAGTATTCAATATCTGGTTGCATGGTATTATGAAACATAGTAATTTGGGTTGTGTTTATGAAGGAATTGGTGGTGATAGCCACATGTTGGACATGGTCATTGATTAAGGAGTAGATTGTTGAACATTGTCATTAGTTATTGAGTTTTTGAAATAAATGTTATCATTAATGTCAAATATAATGTCATTTATATCAATCTAATGTCATTGATGTCAAAGTTTCTTATGAAGGTGCATAGTCAAGTATGCCTTATGGTATGTATATGATAAAATATTATGATAACATAATGAGTATTGTTGTATGAAATAAATTATGTGAGAGTACTATTTGAATAATGTTCTTATGTTAGCTTGTGAGATATCATTGAGATCAACATGAGTAAGTATAGGTTAGTATGACAAGTATAGAGCATCTTGTAATGCTTTGTATAGACATTATGTGATGGTATGTATAGGTAGCATGATGAAATGAGTAAGTTTTAAAGAAGAAGTTGTGTGCTCTAAAGATTTGTGTAAGTAGATCTAAATATGCTCTAAATGAATTATGAAGATGAGAATGCTTCGAAGAATATTTGAAACTATTTGAGCATGAGATATATTGTTTGAGTTTATACATGAGGCATTGAGGACCTTGCAAATGATTAAAAATTCAGCTCTAAAGATATATGTATGTAACTCAGAAGAGGCTACGAATATTTTAGTTAAGCTCTAAATATTTGTAAGTAGCTTTGAAGATGCTCTATTGAAGCTAAAAACAAGAGTGAGTGTATAATGTTTCTTAAGCATAAACAAGAGGCATTAGAACATAGGAGAGTTTAAATGTGAAGTCTATAAGGTAGCTAGAAGGCCAGATTGAAGACCCAATATGACTGGTAGGTCAAGGCCTATAAATTAAAAGAGAGATGATTACCAGATGGGGTATCTGGATCATTTTATATGATATGGATGAGTAGGTGAACATTGATAGAGGTAATTTAAGTTGTTTTAAGTATGTGCATGAAGTTTTAGATCATGATTTGCAAGAAAATCTTGAAAAACTATTTCAATGTTTTTCAAGTACATAGAATGAAGAATTATCTACCTAAGAAGGTTTTTCAATTAATAATTAGCACGTGAAGCTTCTACATGAGAATATAATATGTTCATGGAATACGAGGAAGGGTTCTAGATCAAATTTCTAAGCATTGGTTTCTGGAAATAGGAGCTAAATTTTATGAATGATCATTAAGATTGGAAGATGGTCTAAACCCTCATAGATCCCTAACATTGACCAGATGTTGAATATATTATTCTAAAGTTATTAGAATTATTTTATATGGATAGATAGGTGTTTTTATGTTTTATTCAACTCATCTATCCATCTCCAAGTATGATTGGTTTCTTAGGTGAGTGAGCAGACCCTATAGGAAAGTGTTTGTCTTTTAGAGATTTGTTCTGGTAGATAAATTTGAATAAGTAAAATTTGATAAGTGGATGAAGATAAAAGTGTGAGACTTGTATTTATTTTACATGAAGGTTTATGGATAGGCTCTGGAACTCAAGTGTGCAAATTTGGTGATCCAAGTTGGCCAATCACTAACAGACCTTGTAGTACAGACAATAAGAAAATCAAGCAAAAGTGAGAAGATGAGTCCTAATGTATTTTAATTTAAGAGTGATGGTTTTAAGTGCATGATTATGTTTTTTGGGACTTGAATAATCTATCCATACTTTTTATAATCTTTGAAGTTAGTGTAAGATGTTGGAACATTAAAGCCAAAATGGCTTGTCTAACTGAGTAGAGTCTGTGAGAGAGAAGGTTAATAGATTAGTCTACAAGACCAATAGTTTCCATTAGAACCCATGATATGATTTATTGAGGTTTCTCTAAGGATAATATAATATATTTTTTATATATTGAAATACCTTGAATATGTTCAATCATGTGTTATAAGTTCATGTTTCCCTGGTTGTGTTTTAAAGTCAGTTGACAGTTCTGAGTTGAAGCATAAGATGAATTTTGTGATAAACCTAAGGTTATGAGTTTTTTTAATATTTTATTTATTTCCATAGTTTGGAAAAATTGAGTGCATTCCTTAGTTTTGCAAGATAGAGTTTTGGTATATGCACAGGGCTTTTATGAACAATGATTTGAGAAGGGGTTGAAATAGAGATTGGACCTAAAAGGTGATATAGACCTAAATTAAATTTGGATAATGTATATTAGAGTGGCATATGGTGTTTTCCTTTCATGTGAGGTTTTTGTATATGCTTCAAGAAATATCAAAGGGTAACATGTTGTTAAGAAGATCTATTAGGTCTCCATTAAGCCTAAAAGAGTAAGGGCTAATTAAGATATGGATGACCTAATGTATTTATTTATTCATGATTAAGTCATGTTATTTTAATATGGTAAGACCTATTCATATCCAAAATAAATGGTTTTAGTATGTGGCACACTAATAAGGATATGATCAAGTGACTTGTATAAAAGCAAGGTAGTTTAGGCCTATTTTGGTATGCTTTGAGAGAGAGAGAGAGAGAGAGAGAGAGAGAGAGAGAGAGAGAGAGAGAGAGAGAGAGAGAGAGAGAGAGAGAGAGAGAGAGAGAGAGATTATAAACTAATGATATATATAATTGGTGAGAAGAAGGAGGCCATTTGGACCATTAGAGAGATGTTATGAATATCTAAAAAAGGTTTTACATATGAGGATCAAGGTCAAAAGACCTAATCAAGCTATGAAGAGGGCTAGAAGCAAGTTTGAGAGGGATATAAGTGAGATAAGAGATGAAAGATAAGATTATCATTTTTTGTGTGATTAAAAAATTATTCTTAAGGTGATCAAGTGTATCAGGTGGTTGATTTAGTGCTGAGTCATCTAGGGGGTTGGTGTATCCTTACAAGAGGGTGTTTACTAAAACCTAGCTGAGTTGGTGTTGAGCTACTTGGGGTTGGTACTCCATGTGAATTGGGTGCTTGAATAAAGATATATGTTTGTATTATATAACTATAATCCATTTGATTCATCAATGGCTTTTATTCCCCTTGAGGGTTTCCCATGTATATGTTGTGTTCATATGTTTCATGTTATTATGATTTGATGCTTATGCTTGCTAAGATGTACATGATTGTTATAATAGTTCATATATGATTAATTGTAATTGAATGAAATGTTTTTAATACTAATTCACCCCCCTCCCCTCATTCATCTTGTTCACCATAAAGATGCCTTATGGTCACATTAATCTATAATGTGACTATTGTAGCCAAATATTGCACCCTTGAAGAAGGTTGTTTAGGCCTCTCCATATTTGGAAAACATGGGATTACCTATAGGAATATGGTTTTCCTATAATAGAGGTAAACCTCTAGGCTAAAGGGACATCTCCTTTGATTTATATTTTATGCTCACACACTACACTAGACCAATCACTATTGAGGGTGAAAAAGGATGAAGAGAACTGAAATTAACCTATACTAATGAGGTGATACATGAAAGATAAGTCCACAAAACACACTTGATTCTTCACTAAGAAAGGAGACTCCTAAAACTAACCTCAACTCAATATCATTCTAGCATAAGTATTTCTCATAAAGGAAGATTTATATGCATATCCAGAGGTGGATGAAAATAAGGTTTGATACTAGACACTACTAGTCTCTCTGACACTTCAAGACACACTTAATATACACATAAACTTTATGAAACTTTTTAGAAGAGATATCATTGACACAAGATGTGCAATAGCAAAAAGGAAGCAAGGAGAATATATTCATCACTTGTTAACCACATAAACCACTTGACACACTTATACAAGAGATTATAGAGATAGAATTAAATTAATAAATCTTTATTCAAGGAAAATCAATATGTTAAACAAAATAGGGATTCACCATACTAGGTGTGTACTAGATATAAATTCCAAAATGTCTTGCATAAATAGAGCATAGGAGAGGAGAGAGAAGAAGAGAAGTGTAAAGGTCATAAGGATAAGTGTAAAACTATGAAAACCACTTACAATGAAATATAATGAAGTGGGAAACAAGTCAATAATTTTTCATGGACAAGTGTCCACCTAAATTTCATAACTCTCACTCGAGTTGGCATAGAGACTCTTCACTATCCTTCTTGAAACTATCTTGTTTGATGATGAGTCCACTTGACTATCTAAAACTACCATAAGAAGTTTTTGAAACATGTTATCTATATTAAGAAGTTGTAAATAATATGTGATATTCATATATGCCTCTCCAACTGATATCTTCTCTTTCACCACTTGTCATTCACTATTTGCAGTTACTCACTATCCCTTCTAGGCTTGTTTTCACACTTGTCAATTAAGTAACCTACAGTTTTTAAATAAGATGCATTGAATAGGTGTTAGGATATATTTTGAAATATAGTTTTTCCTTTCATCTATCAAATAAACCTTAAAATATTCAATGACACTCTTCTCATCATCACACTTATGTAGTCACTTTGCCTTCTCACTATCTATCCAAGACTGCATGTTTCAAACAGATTAACAGAGGTACATTCATGCATAATTTTGATTATAATTAAGTATATATAGTTTTAATGAGTATCTTCACACCTCCATCAATGAATTTTAACTACTCATTCCCTTTTGTACCTATGAAACACCTAAAAACATGTAGAAAATAGAGAATTAGGTATGTGCATACAAGTGATAATATGAAAAAAATGGATGTCAAGGAGCTTGAGAGAGTCATAAAAAAGTGAAACAAAAAAATTCAAATCCATTTGAACACTTTTGGATGCATCTCCATTCATGATTTCTCCATCGGTTTCAAGCAAGGGTTTGAAGTCTCTTAGATTGTTGACAATGATTCATAAAATCTAGACATCTGACTCTCAAAAAAGTTCAACTATGAATAATTTAAGGACTCATTTCAATTATTTTCATCTCCTTGAGGCACGATAAATAATTTCCATACATATGTGAGGAAAATAAAGTGGCCTTTGAGCTCCTTATATGCATTTTGAGTAGTCCTGAGAGGAAATGAGACCTGAATGACCAAATTTGTGTTGTTTTCAAGAAACTGATAGGTCTAATCAACCTTTTACTATTATATGAAGGATATAAATTATATTTTAAAGGTCATATGTTCTTATGACTCAAATTGGAGGCAAGGAGGGTTTATGCCTAGTTATAGGTATAACAGACCTAGACTGTGTATCTACAAATATGACCATCGATGAGTGTTTCCCATAATTTTAGATGTTTTTCCATGTATTTTAATACCTAATATAACCTTACACATAATTATAGAGTCATTAAATTTTATCTATCTCATTCTTTTCTAATCCATGTATCATGTCTATAGGTTGGCTTGCTACTATAGTGCTCTCTGTCTAAAATAGAATAGAGAGCATCTCCCATATTCATATGAATTGAAGGGTACTATGGGGATATATTTTAGATCATGATGGCCATATTTTTTAAGTTTAAAAACATGGAAATGCTTCTAACACCCTTAAACCTTCAAACTCCTCAAGACTAGTTTCTAGGACTATGATTGTGGGCATGGTCTTAGTTAACTGAGTGTGAAGTTTCAAAACCCAGTTCTTTCTTCAATACTTTCTCTATCTCCCCTACCTTTTAGGATCACATGGAGTTTAATATCATTCTTGTGATATTGATTTATATATGGTCATCCACTTTATACATATGTAAACTTACCAAGTTTGCATTTTCTTATGGGCTTAGGCTAGTTTGTGTATGAACCAAACTATAGGTAGAAACTAGATAGATTAAGGGTTCCCTATGGGTGTTCATTTATGACTAAGAATTATGTTACATAACTTCAGATCCTTCTTGAGATCATTAGGGCATATTTACACCTGAATGAACCTATCTCATGACTTGGAACTATACACCATTCTCTATACTATAGTGCACTAGTTTTGTTTTAGGTTCTAGGTTCAATGTACTGTATTTACTGAATGTTCTCAGTCAAGATTTGTCTGAGTTGGAACTTCAATTATCATCACTCTCTCTTGACCTGACCACTTTCCCTTATGTTAATAAGTGACTTCTAGGTGTAGGATACAAGAATAGAGCATCAAGGCTCATACAAACCTCACTAGATTCCACCAACATAAGACATTATATCAGGTAGAAACTTTATTTAGAGAAAATAAGGTAAATGTTCCCACTTTGCATCTTTCCTCAATCTTGCACCTGTAGACATTGCCTGAGGGAGTCTTGACTATAGTTGATGAACCTTAAGTGATTTGAAATTCTCAATCAAGTCTTGATATTTATAATCACATGTGTTTTAAGTCTTGGATGGTCTTATCACTCTCCTTATATACTTACATGTGACTGTAGGTTATTGTCATATTGAAGTCTGATCAGTCCTTACTCTTTGTCTTGAGAAACCTATCTCAATAAACCTTGAATTCCATCAAATACAAATGTTCCATGGAGAAAATAGCTTCCATGGTTTGAGAGGAGAAATGTAGGTACATTATCTTTGATATGAAGCCACAGATAGAGAATAAAACACTACAATTGTGAAAACATGTTATGCAGACCATAATGTATTCAGCTTTAGCACAGGGAGATGATCTTGCTTGTCTTATCATGTTTCAAACATGCATAACAATTTTAAAATAAAATGAAGATGAAGAACATACTCTTACAAAACACACACACCACTTGGAAACATCAGACCCATGCAAACAGATGAGATAACTAAAGGTGTTAGGAATATGTAGTCAACTTGGAGGCGCTAATAATCTTAAAGATTGTTCATAGAGTACAACCACCATTCTTATAACTATGACCATGAAATTGGATTACATAGAGACTAATTTTATCCCCCAAGTGCATTCACCTTAACTCTACCTCTCCTGTCTACACCCACTATAAAATGGTTGACTTCTTTGACTTGCCTAAGAGAGTGATGAGAAAGAGGGATCATTCTCACTATTTTTTGAGTTTTAAAAGCTATCTGAGCATGGAGATGACTTGTGGGTATCTGAAGGGACCCTTCTAAAGCTTCCACACATGTTAGAACTATCCTATAGTTCGTACAATAACTAAAACTCTTCTTTTTGTAAGTGATCCTTTTGTTTTTAACATTTAAACTACAAGTTTTTAGTTATAAAACTACTCCCTAAAATTCCTTGACATGAGACACATTCACTTACACTTTGACACACTTGTCTTAAGTGGAAAACTGTACAATTTAAAAAAATGACCCAAAATATGGCCTAAGATGGCATAAGACTAATTTAGGCAAGTATGACCAAGGTAAAAACATATCATATGACTTCATTAATGACCATGGTGGACATTTTATTACCTAGGAAGGCCCTATGTAAGTTTAAACTTGTAGGGGGGTTGACTAATTTGACCTAGGTGTAAAATTCGTCAACAGTAAGTATGGCCATTATTTTATATACAATGAGGTTGTCTGAGAAATTAGTGAATTGTAGTGGCCATATATTGGAATTGTAAGGATATCATATATATAACCTATTTGAGAATATTAGTTAATGATGGAGATTAAATATGATTATGTGATATTATAATATGTGACCATCAGCTAACAAGGATCTTATGTTTGGTTAGTTAAGGACAAGATACTCTCTTGGTTTTCAAAGAAATGTACAATAGACCTAATTACATTTATTTTGGGAGCATACATTGATATATAAGTATCTCAAGAGTGGGTGCAGGTGAATTAAAGAAAAACACTTAGGATGTTGTGAATCTAACTGGAGTGGGTAGGTTTTAGTATTGGAGCAACTTAGAAAGAGTTTTCTCTTATGAGCCCATAACCCACAAATCTCGAGATCATAACTTGGTTTATGTGTGAGATGATTCGAGATCAACTCGGTTAACTTATCCATATTAACCCATTAAAATTAATTATGGATGAAAATATAATATAGTAATTACAAACCATTATAAATTTATGTCAATATTGTTGAGCAATCAACTCATACAATTTTTGAAGGCACAATTATATAAATCAAAAGAATTATAATTAACTTTATCTTAAATATTGTTACATGAAAAAGAGACAATACACAAGTTATACCAAAAGATCCAGAGAGAAACACTCTCAAACACTCCATGAAAAATCATCTAAAATCTAATAAAATCTAATCAAGAATTTAAGTAGTGCAATCATAACACAACCAAAAATATTATGTAACTAGGTTTTACTGATAAGCCAAATCAAATCAAGAAGGCATTAAGTTTTATTGAATAATGAAATAAAGTTCACTCACACCATAATGAACCAACTAAATTATTGATGATGTAAATAGGAATAATATTATCATTTTTTCAACAAGTTTTTCACATCTATTTAATAGTTTGATGACAATCATTTTTTAAAAGATCCAAGATTAAATTTTAAGAAATTATAAAAAATTATAAATATATATATATATATAATATTTTTTTCTATTATATTAATTTTTAAAAAAATAATATAAAAAAAAAAAATTAAAAAATTATTTATTAATTAAGGCAAATCCAAAAAGACATTTTAAATCAATAATCTGAAACAATAATCTTTTGATATCCTAATAAAAAATACTGTAACCAAATCCTTTCATAAAAAAGTACAAGCATGAATAATTCCAGGACTTGTTCACACCCAAAAGGGCCAAAGATGCTAGACTAAAAAATAGAAACCTAAAATTCTATCTTAGAAGCCTAGCATTCAAAGGGTACAGCATAAGCCCAAAAAGGTTGATAATTCTTACCCCAGATACCTATAGGCTCTAAGGTTCGTGACAGGTTGTTTATCCTTCAGTCAAAAACAAAATTGTGTTTACCAGAATACACCATCTAATGATTTATTACCATACCAAGGTTCATATATTGAACGCTTAACATCTACCAACTCAACCTTTTTTCCACCTTTTTTTCATGTTGCAAAACCTAACCTATGGTCTAATAACAGTTAGGTCATGGCTTGTCCTCTCAAGCTCCTTTCGAAACATTTTGTCATCACCCCCACAAGTCTCAAGGCATAGCCGCTTCAGACTCTCGGCCTCCGATATGAAATCATCATGAAACTTTCTCAGATCATTGAAATATTGTGACTGAAAAATCTCCAACTCCCTTTCTTTTTGCAGAACTAAATCTGGGCTTTCCTGCCCTTCACAAACACTCCTGCACCATTTACCAGCAAGGTCTATTCCAAATCTTGATATTTTTTCACCGAAAGAGATATTACGGCACATTCATCTCTATGGCCTTCGGGAAAAAAGGCTCGAAGACCGTATCTCTCTGCAGGACTAAGCCCTTCAGTCCAGGCACACATCATTATTACAGGAAGCTCCTTGAGATCAGATATTTTTGAGGTCACCATGATTTGTTGAACTATTTCAGGGTTTCTTATCCGGCCCGTATTGTTGATAGATCTTTTAGTGATTGCAACAGCCAAAGTGACATCATATTGTTTTGTGCAAGGAAAAGGATCTGGCACTGTAACATCTTGTCTTTGTTTCTTGGGCTGTTTATTAAGGGAAATAGGATCTACCATTGGACCATCTTTATTTTCCTTCTCTCGCTTTTTTCTCTCCCTCCTGCACTGATAATTTTTGGTCATTAAATCAACATGGTGTTGGCAATAGTTCCTGTTAACACGGGCGTTCGAACATCGCCAATTTTTCTTCTTGTCTAATCTTTTGCAGCGTTCCTCATCTGGTATGTCGCATTCCTTTCTCTTTCTGGGCCTGGATGAAGTGCATTCAGCATTCTTTTCCTTGGAAATTCGTTGATAGCGCTTCTTTTCCTCCATTTCTCTGCTTGGATTACACTTCTTAACGTCCATAGTCGAAGATGGATAAATCAATTCCACGGAAGCTACCGTATATATCGAGTTTACAGACGGTGTGTTTTTATAACTTATTTATAATTTTATAGGACATTGTGAGACCAAACCGAAGAATTAGGGTTAGAGCTATGCTTAAGATTAAAGACTTCGAATTGGGTTTAAATAATGTTGGAGGTGGACGGTAACCCGTTTGTATTCGTTGCAGGAATTAAAAACCATGAACATACTTTATATTTAAGTTTACCAAGTCCTAGTTGCACTTTAAATAAGGGTAAAGTACTATTTTACAAGAAAAATAAAGTTTTTGTGTGTTTTTTAAATTATTATATATGTTCATTGTGGGATTGGGGGTCCATATTTAATTTAAAACATAAATTAATTTTTTATTTTTTATATGAATGAGTTAATTTTATATTGGTTGTTGTGGGTAGTTTACTAATTGATAAGATTTAAACCTTATTCATTTCAAAATAAATGGAATAAAATAAAATTAGATTAATGATTTAAATAATAATTATTAAACATCATATATATATATATATATATATATAAATAAAAGTTAATGGATCAATATTGTTCAATGGAATATTTTAAAATTTATTTTTTGATTGTTTATTTTATATTGATAATCATTTGATTTATTTTTATTATTATTATTTTTAATGTTGATATGAATGATACATGATAAAATTGGTGTTATTTTTTGATGAAAAAACCATTTTTTGGGAGAGGATTGTTACTTTTGGTTACAACTCATAATCAAATTTACATATATGAAAAATCTTAATTAGAGAAATTAGTTCTAATAGGTTCTATAGGGAAGAATGTTGTCATATAAATTTTGCGTCTAGCTCAGGGCATTCTCTATGTGGTTCTATATGGATAGTTCTTGAGCAATATGGGGGCACTTGCCTTCCCAATAGGACCCCCTAGGTGTCCTTAACCTAACTAAGTATATTGCATTCATAGAAGCCCAAGTATAGATTAGGTTAAGTAATCTTATCGTACTCGGGATACTTGAGATAAGTATTTAGGTTATTAATGACATTTAAATGTTAGGATCCAGTAATAACCAACATGGGTTTATTTTTTATTCTTAAAATTAGTAGTTACGGCATTAGTTTAGAAGCCATGATTCAAAGTATATCATGATAGTATCTAATTTAATCATTGATGTTCACATTAACAAGGTTAACAATTAGAAATACGCCTATAAAATGCATAAAATTGCAATAGGTTTTTGAAATGCCTAAACTTAATAAATTTCATGTAAGTGAAAATCTCATTATAGTACTATCCCATTTAAATCATTGTACCATGAACTATAAGCTTTATGAATCATCTCATTAAGTGCTTTCGCTTATCACTAAGCATATTACACAAAATAATTCACTATTGTAATCTAGGTAAGTCATCATGGTTCTTGTCATGGACCAATGTCATCACACAAGTGATAATCATACCTTTGACTTATAATGCTTAACTTGATCTTATGATAACACTAGACCATCTTGTAGATAGTCACTTAGAGATCAACTCTCTATAGTGTTGTCTACTTGTCAATTGGTTGTTATCCATAAAAACTAGTTATATATGTAGGTTAGATTTATTACTCATATTAAAAGTACATTAATTAGACTTAAGTTATAAAATTGTAATTCCTTGCATCATTAACTAACTTCTCTTAATGTCTCTTCTAATAACTTCAAAACCATTTGCACCAACAATAATATATACATATTTTTGTATTTATTATCACATCCATGTTACAACACTTAAGTAGGCCTATTTTTATTTTAAGCCAAAGCATGCTCTTTGCTAAACCAACTTCTTAGAATACAATAACCATGCACTTAAAGGATGAACCTTATTTAATATATATTGAAGTCATATTGACACCATAGTGCCAATTTAGTAACTTTCCATCATTGATAAATTAATTCATGAAAATCCAATTAAGAAGTATAAACCATATTAAAACAGTAATTTGTTAATCTGTTCCTATTAAAAGTGAAATTAAATCATAACTTAGAAACCCAAGTGAATGATACTTTTAGTATGAAATAGCCATCTAACACTAGATCATGATACATTCAATTTTCCCATGATGTAATTTATATAACTTCAATGATAAAACTAAGAGAATTTTAACTCAGAGAAAGATGCTCAAATTAAACAACTTGAATTATTTCAATTCTTATCTTAATGATTGAATTCAATCTTAATTGCACTTCATTATATCATGCCAAGGGAAACCATATATAAACAAATATTATTGGGAAATAAGTTTTAATAACAAGCTAAATCTTGTCAGTGACAAGCTTAATCATGTCACATTGAGAACATATGTACAAATGCATATAAATAATTCAAAACTCATACATAATGGTTCTCAATACATAACAATGAACCCATTATAATGCATACTAACATGTAGGTACAATAGTTCATAAGAATTTTCATTTTTTGAAATCATGGTCTCAAATTCTATCACTATTACACAATTAAAACTATATTCTTAACATGAATAGACAAGAGAATAAGAATTCAATTTTTTTACGCATCCAACTAAAATTTATTATCTTCTACACAAAATAATTACTCACCTTTAGTTAACCAAAAAGAATCATTAACACCATAGTTAATAAATTGAATAATTAAATTTAAACTAGTAATTACTTAGCGTTTCAATCCATTTGAACATATATAATTTAAAAAGTATACAATACACTAACCCAACATTGAACGCTAGCACATCTAAATAATATAATAATAGATTAATAAACCAAGCAATTAAAATCTTGGGATTTATAAGACATGTTATGGGAAACCAATAAGTAGTGAAAATTAAATATAACATGCTACTAAAGATCTTCAAATGGTAACCAACCAATATCAAATCAAGTAATGAGATGAAATCAACCGAGAGATGCATCCTCACATGTATCAACCTGACCCAACCCATTCTATGATCCCCCTATAAATGGTCCTTACCACCCCCAACCATCAATTGCGTGGTGGATTCTGGCCTTCGATCTTTTAGGACATGGACATAATCAACATGGACACATAATCCATCACTAAAATTTCATTAGCTATAAAAAAACATTCAATAGATAATAAATTCACAACTAAAATTCAAGCTTAAACTTGACTCAAAACAGACACGCTAGCATTGACAATCCTTCTCTTTATCTAAAGGATTTTTTGGTAATGATTTGGATATAAAATCAAAGCCAATAAGCCTTCATTATACATTTAAGTATATAAATGGATAAACAACATAACCCAACACCAATAATGAGGTGTAAACATTAAATATAGCCAAGAGGTAAATGTGAAGCATTCACATATTATCTACATCTGAAACTAGTTCAATAAAATCACCAACAAATCTAAACTTCTTACCTTATGTCATAAAATCAGGGAAACCATTTAAATAGTGGTAACAAGTACACAAAAGTGGTACAATATTATAATTATCTCTATTATATCTAGGTCAATTTCGTTAAGAAATTACAAGCAAAATAATAACATCAAGAAAAATGACTTGGCCTTGGTGCTAACAAAAGAAATACATATAACAAATAAAACCAATTATGGTGAAAGCCCTATCCACTAGGTCAAAAAAATCCAACTTCATCCAAGAATGGTACATTAGTATTGTAGGGTGAAAACCCTAATTTGGCTATTCAACCCAATCATTTATACCAGGGAAAAGGTAAAAATAAAACCCAATAGAATAATTATATATAGCTTAAAATGTCATAGCTTGGTTAATCAAAATGGCCAAGCACTTAGGAGAGTAAGTACATTTACAACCCAATAAAAAGGGTTTGCAATGATTTGAGTATGAAGGAAAGATTTTAGGCATAAGGTTTAAACTTGAAAAATTCCATATGGCCTGGTTGTATAAATTTGCCATATCAAATAAATTCAATTAATAAATAGAAAGAAAGGATTCACATAAATATAAATCAATTTGGGGTTTTGTAGGTTCATCAAGAAGTCCTAGGGCTTCCTCATGAGCTTGTAAATCATTTTTTTGGCTTGCCTAATATAAATAAAGTTATATTCACTATTTTTAATTTTTCAAAATAATACATCACTTACCTATGAGTAACCTTTCCATCTGGAAGTAGAATGGAGTTCTGATCTTCTTATTTCTTGTCCCTCAAAGACTTCATGATCCTCCTTATTTATTACCCATGGATCAAGGTATTCTAATATGCCTCCTCTCTCTTGGTAGGGTTTTCGATCCCCATTACTCATAGCTTCCACCATTTCTCCCTTCTAAGGTTTTTTTTCTCTTTCCCCTAAGTGTTTCTCATATGCTTTCCTCACCTAAATACTCTAGTTTGGTGCCTTGGGAGGAGATATAAATATACCTAAATGATGACATGCCTTGTTTTATCCCATTGACCAATATTTTGGTCATTACAATATTTTTTAAATTATCAAAGGACCACTACCCCCTCACTTAGGTCATCATTAAGAAAAATCAAAAATCAAAAAATTAACATTACTATTTTTCTATGGAAGGTAAATCAAATTAATAAATAATTGGTCAAACCAACACCACCAAAGGATCAAGAATTAACACCAAGATAATGAACCCCATAAGATAACTAAACATGATACTGGTTCAAACACATGATAATCAAAAGGAAATAAGGTAGGGGAAATCAAGACACCAATCCATTTAATGGTTAGGCACAAGGATGATCAAAATCAAAATGAATTATAATATATAATAAAAGAAATTATTAAAATGTGAGTGGGACAACACAACTTTTAAAAAAAAAAAAAATGACAAACTATTGTTGTACAAATGACCAAAAAGCTTATGCATATTATCTCTTTTAGTTGTGTCAATATCACCCTAATGCTCATTACCTATGTCCTTTATTGCCTCAACTTCTAAAATCCACCCTCAGTCTAGCTTATGTACCTATACTACAACCATAAATGGCATCAACAACAACTGAATGACATGGTAATAATATAATTAAACTAAAAAATACAAAGCATTAGAAATGAATCAAAATCAATAATGAATCATGATAATTGAATTAACTCATTTACAACATAATTCAGAGCTGCAAAAATTATTTAAGAATTAATTAGAACTAATAAGACATGATATAATCAAAATATAACCATCACTAATTTGGCCAATCATGTAGCGAATTTCAAAATAATAGTTATGAAAGTAAAACTAATCAATATAAAGTATGTTTTAAAACATATAATAATCTATGAAATGGGGTATAAAGTTAGATTGTAACATCCTCCTCCCCTTAGTGAGGAGTCATCTTGGTGATAGAATAAAATAACCAAGGATAATGTTTTTTAAATAACTATGTATCTTACCAAGTGACAATCTTTATACTTAGTGGGCCCAATTGTATCAAGACTTGTTTAATTTCTCTATTTCTCAATTTAATGATGTGATGGCCTAGGATTTTCTCTGGGTTCAACTGCATCTCTTCCTCTTTCAAAACCTAGAATTTTTTTCAATCTAACATAGGAGATGAATTAGATACGTATTTTCTTATTAATGTAATATGAAACATGTCATGAATTCTTGATAGGAAGGAGGTAAATCCAACTAGTAGGCAACAAAGCTGATCTTATCCATAATGTCAAATGGGCGAACAAAGTGAGGATCCAACTTAGATGGTTCTCCCAAACTTTATTGAACTTTTCTATCGTATTACATGAAAAAAAATATTTTGGCCTACAAAAAATTCACGAGGTGCCCTTTTTAGATCAACGTAACATTTTTACTAATCTAAGGTAGCCTTCAAATTTTGGCATATTATGGCCATCTTTTCATCATATTCCAATAGTAATTTTGGACTAGAAATGGCTCAATTTTTTAAATTATCCCAGCCAAAGTGGGGTTATATGTTTCTACACATACAAGGCTTCAAAAGGATCCATTTTGATTATATAATGATAAGAGTTTTATAAATAAACTCAACTAAATGGATATAATCCTACTACTTAGTCTGATAATCCATGACATACATGCATAACATGTCCTCAACCACTTAGTTTAGCCTCCCAGTTTGATTATCCATTTTTAGATGGTATGAAGAAATAAAATTCAACCAAATGGAAAAAGTTGTGGTCAAAGTTCTCTAGAATCTACACATGAAAAACTTATCTCTATTAGAGATAATGACCTATAGCATGACATGCAACCAAACCACTTATTTTACAAAGTGTTCAACAAATACAAAAATATCATCAATCATATTACCACTAAGATAGTGTCATACTGACTACAAGATTTGGCATCTCAAGAATAAAATAAATTAAAATTACTGACCATTTATCTCTTGGTATGTTGTGTGGGTATATAAAATCCTCAAGATAACAATGTTCACCCTTTATAGGATAACAATGTTCACCCTTTACACTTCAGACCAAGCCAAAAATAAAGTCTTTTTAGCTCATGGGTCATTTTTGTGACCCTTGGATAGGAAAAATGGGGTGTTGTATGCACTTCCTATAGGACAAGATTGCCTAATCCACTTGATTCATGTATGAAAAATCTATTTTTATGCCTTATAAAACCATATTTCATGACAAAAAAATCAGCAAAGTCTTTTGCTAAAGGCTCATTAGCTAGACCTGTAATTACTTTTTATCAATATTTATCCGCAAGCTACTATTTTAAGATAACTCTTCTAAAATTTCCTTGCAAAATAGATAAGGTATAAATGTATGTACTCTTGTTGAGTGAATCAACCACATGATTTTACTTGCTCTTCACATAAGATATGTCCATGTCAAAATTATTGGAAAAATCCAACCATATAACAGGCATTCAATTTGTCTTATGAAAATAGGTGCTCTAGATTGTAGTGACCAGACTTCACGTTAAAATGTCTACCTAGTAAGAAATGGTTCCAATATTTTAGTGCATGCACTATCGTATTAAGTTATAAATCATGTGTGGGATAGTTATTTTTAGCTTCCTTGAGATTATGGGACTCATAGGCTACCAATTTACCTTATTGGGTCAATATGCCATTGAAAGTCTTCCTTAGAAGAATCATCCCATACCTTGAAATGACCATTTGGATTAGGGATAATTAGAATAGAATTTGTTGTCAACAACTCTTTAAACTTTTTGAAAGCCTCTTCATATTGGGGTGTCTATGTAAAATTTTTACCCTTACGTTATAATGATGTAATGGGGTTATCTAGGCAATAACAATTTTCCACAAATCACTGATAGTACCTAGCCAAGCCCATAAAACTATTCACTTCATGCACCTTAGAAGGAGTAAGCCACTCTTGAATGGCTTGAATTTTTGTTGGGTCTAAAACAATGTCATTCTTTGAAATCACATGCCCCAAGTAATGTATTTTAGTTTGATAGAAGGCACCTTTGGATAATTTTTTAAATAATTTATGATGTCTTAGGATTTTGAAAATTAGCCTCAAGTGTTGATCATTTCCACTTTGATCTAGAGTAGATGAGAATGGCATCCAAGAATACTAGTATAGATTTGTCCAAGAAATCTCTAAAAACATTTCTATCAGATTCATAAATATAGCAGGTGCATTTATGAGGTCAAAAAGAAAAATAATGAACTCATAATGACTGTATTGAGTTTGAAAGATAGTATTGTATATTTCTTCTCTAATCCTTAATTGATGGTAGTCAAATCTTAAATCAATTTTTGAAAAGACTGTTGCGTATTTCATTTGATCGAACAAATAATCAATCCAAGGAAATGGGTAATGATTTTAATTGTCACTTTGTTGAGCATGTGGTAGGCAATACATAGCCATAAATTTCTATCTTTATTTATTATGAAGACCATCAGAGCATGGCAAGGGAACACACTAGGCTAGACACGTCCAATATCTAAAAGTTCTTGCAACTAAACTTTAAGCTCTTGCAAATCTACCATGTTCATTGTATAAGGGGATTTTGATGTAGGGGAAGTCCCTGGCATAATCTCAATGGAGAAGTCAACCTCAAATTTTGGTGGCAAACTAGGTAGTTTTTAAAGAAAAAGGTCCATAAATTCTTATATAATAGGAAGATTTGGCCAAGATTGTTCTTCTTTGGGAAATTCATACAGTTGGATTACATAGAGTTTACACTCTTACCTCATAGCCCTCTTTAATTATAGAGTTGAAATCATTTTATGAGTTTTTGACCCTTGAAGGACTTGTACATCTATAAGTTTTCCATTTTCATCATCACATTTCACCCTTTTTTTTGGAGCAATCAAGTCTTGCATGGTGTTACTGCAACCAATCCATACCCAATATGATGTCATAAGACCCCAAGTGTGCTAAAAATAAGTTCACACTGGTTTTAAAAATACAAATATAAAATTTAATTTATTTCAAACATTCCTAGATAGGTAACCTCTTACCAGTACCAAACTCAACTTCCTATCCTTCTCTTAATTAAATATATTTCTACTTGTATAGATGTTTTACAATAGGTGTAATAAATTTGTTTGTTGCACTAAAATCTATTAAAATAGTCACAAAATTACCATATATATAACCTCTTATTTTTGTTGGTATAGCCTAGAAAATTAGCTTTCCAATTTTCTAATGTTGCATATACTTTATGGTCTATTAGTTTCCCCATTTTTACCTTTGGGCAGTCTGTATGGTAGCAGTTATCACCACATTCCCAACACACCAATGTCCTTTGTAGATATATTAGGATAGTATTTTCCCCTATCGCTGGCCCATGCTAGATGTTTTGATGTTGTTCCTTCCTAAAAGATCCATTTTTTGAGTGGTTGTGAGACTTAATCTTTTTGTTTTGATTTTGGAATTAATTAGGAAAATTGTTGTTCTTTTGGAATTTGTGATTCTGGTCTATTTTCTTGAAATGTTTAGGTGTTATAGGTAGGTTTTTGGTTTTTGATTATTACCTATTAAATTTAAAGTCTTGCATTGCCTTTTTTTGATATTTTTATTTTTCTTCTACCCTATGGGTAGATTATATAGCATCTGCTATCATCTTAGGATTAGTCATATTGATGTCATGCATCAATATTTCTTTCAACCCCATATTGAACTTAGTTATTTTCATTTCCTCATCATGCATATAGTTTACATGATGTATCAAGTTCAAGAACTTGCTTTCATATTCCTAAATAGTCATATTTTCCTACTTTAGTAGCTAAAAATATGTTATAATCTATTCATTAAAGTTTAAACTCAAGTACCTTTTATGAAACTAACTCTCAAAATTTAGCTAGGTAAGGATCATAGGTTGATACCCTTCCAAGGCACATAGATGATTCCACCAAAAGGAAGCGAGACCATTTAAATTATAGACAACAACCCTTACCTTCACATTGGATGGCATGTCATGTAGGTTAAAATATTTATATAGGTTTATGATCCATGCATCAGCTGCATCTCCTAATTCCTTACTTGAAAAGGTAGGTGGGGGATGCTTTTTGAGCTCCTTGATGATTGGATATATTATTCTTATCGATACTTCCTAGAGCGCTCATAAATCTACTTGTCCAACTTCCAATTGAGGAATTTTTTTTATCTAGAATCACCCTCAAGATTATTCAATCTATGATCTTGATTTTAAATCTTGTCTTGAATGGCATTTAGAGCTATCAAGATTCCATGAAGGACTTCTTCTTGCTTATTAACTAGGTTGTCCCAAATTGTATTATCAATAGGTGCTTCACTATTATCATTATCATTGTGGAGGAGAGGTTAATTTCTATTTTGGTTTAGGTTTTGGTAGCATGGCCCCTACCTTTGCTTCTACCTTTACCTCAACCTCTACCACTCAGTACCAATCTATCAATACCTTGGCCATTTCCAACTTGATTACTACCAGCTCTAATTTTAACCATTTTCTTGAGAAGTCATAAAATAGTTTCTTAGGTAGCATTCAGTAGGGTTAAACTCTTCCAAATATTTATTTAGAGTCATGTTTATAATTTGATAACTTTAGCATAGGCTATGATACCAGGTGAACAACCCAAATTTTTGTAGTATTATTACTTTTAGGTTACAAAATAGGGTTACGAGTAGGACCCATTACATCATGTTATCTTATATGTAGCTACTTTTTACTACATTATATTGAGCCCACAACCCATAACTAAAATCATGTGTATGAAAAACTTTAACTAGGGAAATTACCTCTAATAGGTTCTATAGGGAAGGATGTTGTCATATAGATTTTGCATCTAGCTTAGGGCATATCTTTATGTGGGTATATATGGATAGGTCCCAACCTATATGGGGACATTTTCCTTCCCAATAGGAACCTTAGGTGTCCTTACCCTACCTAAGTATCTCACATCCACAAAAGCCATGGTATAGGTTGGGGTAAGTAATCTTAATGTACTTGGGATACTTGAGATAAGTATTCAAGTTATTAATGACATTTGAATGTTAGGATCAAGTAATAACCAATAGGATTTTATTTATGATTCTTAAAATTCAAATTTAAAATGTTATTTACAAGCCATGATTCAAATTATATCATGATACTATCTAACTTAATCAACGATGTTCACAATAACAAGGTTAATAATTAGATATATGCCTATAAAATCCATAAAATTACAATAGGTTTTTGAAATGCCTGAACTTAATAAACTTCATGTAATTGAAAATGTCATTATAGTAATATCCCCTTAAAATAATTGTACCATGATCCATAAGCTTTAGGAATCATCATATTATGTGCTTTCACTTATCATTAAGAATAATACACAAAATAATTCATTGTTATAATATAGGTAAGTCAACATGGTTCTTGTCATAGACTGATGTCATCACACTAGTGAGAATCATACCATTGACCTGTAATGCTTAAATTTCTCTTATGGAAACACTATACCATCATGTAGATAGCCACTTAGAGATCAACTCTTTAAATTGTTGTCTACTTGTCAATTAGTCATTATCCATAAGAATTAGTTATATATGTAGATTAGATTTATTACTCATAATAAAAGTATGTTAATTAGATTTAAGTTATGATATTTTAATTCCTTGCATCATTCACTAACTTATATTAATATCTCTTCTAAAAACATCAAAACCATTTGCACCAACATAACATTTTTTTGCTGCATTTATTATCATATCCATGTTACAACACTTAAGCAGCCCTATTTCAATTTTAAGCCAAACCATGCTCTTTGCTAAACTAACTTATTAGAATCCAATAACCATGTACTCAAATGATGAACCTTATTTAATATATATTGAAGTCATATTGACACCATAGTGTAAATTTAGTAACTTTCCATCACTAATATATTAGATCATGAACATATAATTAAAAAGTATGAACCATATTAAAATAATAATTTGCCAATCCATTCCTATTAAAAGTGAAATTAATTTATAACCTATAAATCTAAGTGCATCACACTTTCAATATGAAATATCCATCTAAAATTATCACTATACATTCACTTTGCATGTGATATAATTTATAAAAATTCAATGATAAAACTAAGAGAATTTTAACTCAGAGAAATATGATCAAATTAAGCAACTTGAATTATTTCAATTCTTATATTAATGATTGAATTTAATCATAATTTTTTTAATCTGTGGCATACCAAGGGAAACCAAAGATCAAATAAATTTTAATGGGAAATAAGTTTTAATAACAAATCAAATCTTGTTAGTCACAAACTTAGTCATGTGACATTGAGAACTTATGTACGGCTACATAGAAATAGTTCAAACCTCATACATAATGGTTCTCAATACATAACAGTGACTAGATTGTAATGCATACTAACATGGAAGTACAAAAATTAATAAAAAATATCATTTTATGTAAGTGTGGTCTCAAATTTGATCACTAGTACATAATTAAAGCTATAGTCTTAGCATGAATAGACAAGGGAATAAAAATTTAATTCTTTTATGCATCCAACTAGCATTTATTATGTTCTACACAATCTAATTACTAACCTTTAGTTAACCAAATATAATAATTGACATCATAATTAATCAATTGAACAATGAAATTAAAGCTACTAATTACTTTGGCTTTTAATCCATCTAAACATCTATCATTTAAAAAGTATACAATACACTAACCTAACTATGAAAGTTTGAACATATAAACAAAAAAATAATGGAAAAGAAAGAAAGTAATAATTAATTATAGATCTATGTACATCAATGCTGCAAATATAGTTAAATTTCCATCTTTGTCTAACATACTAAGCAATTAATAGCTTAGCATTTATAAGATGTGTTATGGGAAACCAATGCCTAGTAAAAATTAAATATAACATGGTACCAGAGATCTTCTTCAAATGACAACCAACCAAGATCAAATCATGTAAATAGATGGAACCAACCGAGAGATGCATCCACATAGGAATTTACCTGACCTAACCCCTTCTTATATGAACCCCCTATTAGTTGTCCTCACCACTCCCACCATTAGTTGGGTACTGGAGTTTGGCCTTTGGGATTTTCGGATGTGGACATGAGCAATAAGGACACATAAGCCATCACTAATTTCACAACATCTACAAGAAAACATTCAATAGATAAAAAATTTAAAATGAAAATTCAAACTTAAACTTAACACAAAATAGGCATAATAGTGTCGGTAATCTTTATCTTTATCTGAAGGATTTTTTGGTACTGATTTGGATATATAATTGAAGCCAATAATCCTTCATCATCTATTTAAGTATACCAATGGCTGAATAACATAACCCAACACCAATAGTGAGTTGAAAAAATTACATATAACCAAAAGGTAAATGTGAAATATTCACATATTATTTGCATCTAAAACTAGTTCAATAAAACCATGAAGAAATTTAAACTTCTTGCCCTTATGCCATACAATCAGGTACAACCATTTAAATAGTTGCAACAAGTATGAAAAAAAGTGGTAAAATACTGTAACTGACCCTATTATAGCTTGGCCAATTTCTTAATAAATTATAGGTGAAATAATAACATCAAAGAAAATGACTAGACCTAGGTGCAAACAAAAAAAATACACACAAACAATAATACCAATTGTGGTGGAAGCCATTGCCACTAGGTCAAAAAAAGCCAACTTCAACTAAGAATGGTGCATTAAAATGCTACGGTAAAAACCCCAATTTAAATATTCAGCACAATAATTTATAGTAGGTAAAAGATAAAAATAAAACCTAATGGAATAATTATATACATCTAAAAACATCATACCCTAGTTAGTAAAAATGGCCATGCAATCAGGAGAATGGTATATTTAAATACTGATAAAAAGGGTTTTGCAACAATTTTTATTTGAAGGAAAGATTTTGGGTATAAGGTTTAAACCCAAAAATCCCAAATGGCCTGGTTGTATAAATTTTCCATACCTAATAAATTTAATTAATAAATAGAAAAAAGGATTCACATTATATAAATCAATTTGAGGCTTTGCATGTTCATCAGGAAGTCCTAGGGCTTCGTCATTGGCCTGAAAATAATTTATTTTTCCTTGCCTAATATAAATAAATTGATATTCATTCTTTTTTCTTTTTAAAAATAATGCATCGCTTACCTATGAGTAACCTTGACCTTCAAAATTAGAATGTAGTTCTGATCTTCCCTCTTTATTACCTATGGCTCAAACCAATCTATTCTCTCTCCTCTCTCTTGGTACAATTTTTTATCCCCATTACTTATAGCTACCACCATTTGTCCCCTTTAGGGTTTTCTTCTCTTTCCACCAGATGTTTATCCTACACCTTCCTCACCTAACTACTCAAATATGGCACTATGAGAGGAGAGCTAAATCTGAAAAAATTATTGCATGCCTTATTGTATCCCATCAATCAAGATTTTAGTCATTATGATCTTTGTTAAATTTGTTAAAGGTCCATGACCCCCTCACTCAGGTCATCATTAAGCAAAATCAAAACTTAGAAAAATAACACTAGGGTCCTTCTACATAAGTAAAATCAAATTAATAAATAAGAGGTCAAACCTATCCTTCTACGTAAGTTAAATCAAATTAATAAATAAGAGGTCAAACCAAAACCACCAAGGGATCAAGAGTTAGCATCAAGATAATGAACCGTAAAATATAACTAAAATTGAAAGTGGTTCAAACACATGACAATCAAAATTAAATAAGGTATGTGAAATAAATACACCAATATGTAGCTTCAAGAATCTGAACAGAACCACCAGTGTTTGGTAGGGTGCTAAAGTAAACCACTAAGAGGCTAGAAAGCTCAAGGGTTCTATGGGATACAAGAGACCTATAGTGGCTATCTAGTTTGCTAGATTGCACCAAGATATATAAATACTTTCAAACTAGGTTGGGGCTAGCATGAAAATGCACAAAAAGTATGCAAATTACTCTAATGGGTCCAACCATAGTAAGTCAAGAAGCTAAGACTAGACAATGGATTGCATAAACTAAGCAAGAATAAGAATAGCAAATGAAGAGAGATAATAACCAAAATGTAAATCTATAGGCTAAGGCACTTTGAGACCAAATGAAAGATGTTTTAAGCAATAAAAATGTTTCCAAAAAAGGTTTCAAGAGCATACAAATTATAGATTTGAGTTATCCTTCTAATTCAATACTATTATGTTTCAACAATGCAATATTCTAGTTTAACAAGAGAGAGAGAGAGAATGTTTAAGTAAGTTTTCTAATTTATTTTGAGCATATATATCTCTATGATGTAATGAAGAAAGGTTAAAAACAGGAAATGGTATGTGAAAAAGGAATATTTCAAAAAATGAAAGTATTCTTTAACCATATACAAATGCAATAAACTTTAGAAACTAGTCTAACCAATACATAAAACCAACTATTTCACTAAAATAGTTCAAACCCTAGCATATGTACTAAAAAAACAATAGAGTTTCACTTTTCATATCAAATTTCCCTCAGTTCAAGATCAAAGATGAAGTGTATATTTTATACCAATCAAGAATCCAAGCTAGGAAGCAATGTAGGAGGAAGACTAAGCTATGTGCAAGCTAAAGCCCAAACCAATAGCCAAGAGCAAAGGAAGAGGTGATGTGAGAACTTGTAATGGTTTAATATCTCTAGCTAAATGTACAAATTAGGTGAAATGCCAAATTTATAAGCTTGGGATCAAGCCACAAGGAAGCAGGAACAACTGAGAGTAGTAATGGAGTTTCCAAACAAGTGTGTAGTAACATATAGGATCCTCTATCCCCAATCAAGCTCAAGAGTACCAAGAATGATTCAAGAGAGATTTAAGAAGGAATGAGAGTCAAGAGAGGGAGGGAGAGTCAATCAAGAGATGGAATGAGAAGAGAGACCAAATCAAAATGAATGAGAAAGATGCATATATCCCTACCCAAATCTACCAACAACCTAAAACTAGTTGTGTTTTACCATTTGGCTTCAAATTGGCCATTTTTGACACATTATGTCTGGGGCACAACCTAGGCCACAACTTTATTAAATGAAGCATGTGGCCTAGTCTATAGGTTTCATTCACACAAGCTATGACCCAGGTAAAACAAGGCTCTAGGCTAGTTAACAACCTCCTAAATGTCCCTAGGGGGTCTCTAGAAGGCATATCTTATGTGCAAAAGGGTCAATATGGACTAGCAATGTATGAGTGTTATGAATATGATGGAAGAGAGGTCTAAATAGGTGGTATATGTATCAAGGTAAGATGACCAAGGTAAATAGTCTACATGTGAGCCAATTTGTAATCAGAAGGAGTAGGGTCATGGGAAGTATGATTACATATGCCCCCAAGGTACAAATAGTTGGTGTTTGAATGAACAAGGACTATTTTGCAGTACTTATAAGCCATACCAAAATAAAATAAATTAATAACTAAAAAGATAAAAGGAAACATTACTTACACTTACCAGATAAGGATGGTGGTAGAAGAAGTCAACAATATGATCCATAGGTGAGTGTGCAAATGCTACATAATCCAAAATCTAACTCTAGATCTATCTCTAGCTCTAGATCTAGTTATTGTAAAGAAGAGACACAAGTGATATCAAATCAAATCATATTATCTATGTTAAAATTCACTAGGGGGTCATCCTTAGTGTTCTCCATACAAGGGATATGGGTGAACTATATTTCCTTGAAGAAAGAGAGAAAATCACATGCCACCTTGAATGGGGGGAACAACTCATAGCTAAGGATGGCCTAAACACTGGTGAGTTGAGACATGACTAAAAGTGAGTTAGATAATAAATACACATATCATGTGCTTAACTCATGGGCATCAATCAAGGCACCAATTATTATGTGATACTCAACAACATTATTCATCTTGATGATAAGGAAGAAACTAGCTACAACAAGCTCGTAGCCCCATTGATCATCGATAACCCAAGCCATAACTACTAGTCCTAGGTTGCCTTGCCTGTTGCCATTGGTGTGAATCACCACTGATAGGTGTACCATAATAGGGGTCAAGGATACAAGACTAACGACTATAGAAATACAATCTCAAATCAAAGAAGTGCAAGTGAGTTGCATGAGGGAAATAAATAATGAAATCAAGCGATAATCATAATGGTTGACCAACACTAACTATGGTGAGAGGTAACAAAGGAAAGTGGGGAGAAGTTTAGAGAAAATGAAGACCAATCGATAACACTAGAATGAGTCCCAAACCACCACAACTAGTTGACAACCCTACCTAAAACCATGATGCATAAGAAAGAGAGGGAGTTAGAATGGACCAAATATAGAATATGAGAGAAATGACTAACTAGAAGAAGCACAACAAGTAACTTCTATCCCTAGGTGCCCATGAGATGGGACGTAGGCTTGGGAGGTTAATGGGGACCTGAAAGGGGTCCCAAAAACCAAAATAGGGCTAGATCAAAGCTTAAAGAAGCCTCAGATTAAAAAATGGAGGATGTCAATGCACTCAAAACATGCCAAAACCTCTATCCTCTGAAATGCAAAAAATAAAAAAGAGGGCCTACAAAAAACAAGAAAAAGGGGCTAAAAAGAGGAAAAAAGAGATAAAAGAGGTCATTTTCACTTTGAGAGAGCTAGAGGAGAGCCCAAAAGCAACCAAATCCCAAGTAGAGTGTACAAAGACATGAGAGAGCATCATATAAGCACAAGATGGTGCAAGTAAGTCTTATGAATGATTTTTGTAAAATTTGTTCAATTTTGGGGGGTTTGGGAGGTCCTAAATGCATTTTGACTCATTCTAGATTATTCAGTGGATGAATCAAGTGTAACAAGTAGTTAAAATGATGGTCTCAATGACATAGATAAACTAAGACCAATGGGGGTCTAAACAAGGCTCCATGGAGGTAGAAATAAAGAGCCCTAGGGATCCACATGGCATCCTAACATAGGCCACAGTCTCGAAGGCCCAAGTTGTGGCTTTTCCCAAAAAGCCATGGCCTTGGGAAGAAAGAGGCCAGAATAGGCCCTCGAGGATCCTAGAGGATCTTGGGAGGTCTCAAAAGGGGCCAGAGGAGGAAGGAGGGAGAAAAAAGAGATGATTTAAAAAGATAGTATTTTGCTAGTTTTTTACTTGTTCTTACTCAATTTTTGACCAGTTGACTAATCAATTTGCCTATTTTCTTTTTTATGAAGACACATGGAGGATTTAGCCTACTAGAGGAGGGAGGAGCTTCATAGGTGAGAGAGAGGCTAACACATCTATATTTACCATGTAAGGTGAATAATCAGGAGAGAATTCTAGCATGGTTGGTCGAGGAGGTAGACACTCTACCAATGGTAGACCAGGATCACATGTGGAGTGAAAGACATTGGTGGCTAGTACACATACCCTCACTATGTTATTCTAAAGATTTTGTGAATGTATTTATGACTACATGGGTACCTATGAGGCATGTGTTCTAGTTGGGGCTCTAGTTAGAGGTTGTTCTTAGTATTGAGGAAATCTACAAACTCGATAGGGTAGAGTCAATGGGTAGAGAGATAGAGATACTATTGGTGTAGGACGTAGTAGCAATAAAGTTCTACTTGGTAGAACCCCACCCATAAAATAAAAACCATGGAGTATAGATCACACAATTATCACTAGGGGTACCCCCTCTCTAAATAGTGATATCAATGACTATTTTTAGTAGGCTCTATGCCACTTAGAGTATAGGATGACTACCAATTTCATGGATAGGAGTTGTCTAATGAGCTAAGGGAAGATAGAGATTTTCATAGGGCTAGTATATCCTAGGTGAATTATACCAGCAGCTAGATCACATCCACCACATAGGGTCAAATAGATTAAGACAACTTAGTCTACTCATGTCCTAGGCTTATGAGAGGCTCCCACTAATGTGTTTGAGGACACCATATGGTAGCGAGGTGTACCCTACACTAGAGGAGTGCAGAACACTTAATGCATGGATTTTAGGGAGGGTAGGGAATGTGTGAACCACATTGGATCCAGATTTATTATTGAGCTACATTTGATATCCATAAAGGTCTATAGCATGGTCAGAGGATGGTGAAGTAGAGCCCTAATTGGGATGGGAAGAGCTTTGAGGTCTATAAAGATCATATCATCATCTGAGGAGTTAGGCTCTAGTAGGGTGAGGGAGACATGCATAGCCTAGAATAACTAGAGCTGAGCCTAGTAGGAGGCCAAGGTAGAGTGAGGGAGGCAATGGTGGAGAGAGGTCATCATGGTGAGGACCACCACTACTAGGAGGAGCATGACTAGTAGGAGGACCATAGAGGCAGTCAACACTGCCAAGAGGAACATGACTAGGAGGACCACAGAGGCAATCAATACTGCTAGGTAAGACAAGTGTATTTATTAAATATCATTTCATCTTGATACTCATCCTTAGAAAGAGATAATATTTGATTAACATATGTGCTCTATGTGTGTGTGTGCAAGAGACTAGCCTAGTTGGACTAGACCCCAGGTGGACCTACTACTAAGGGATTTATTCCCTAATGTGGTAGGGATACCATTGACAGAGTAGGTACCACACCTACCAAAGAAGGCAAAGCCACATACTTAGTTCTAGCATGTGGGTACATGAGCCTCACTTGAGTTAGCAAGGGTACAACATAGGATTCTATAGCTAGAGGCCAAGTCAACATGACACAAGGCATCTTCGGTAAACCATAAGGTGAAAGCAATAGAGACTGAGATGAGATTAGAACGAGTAAAGGATGAGATCAATCAGCAATAGGCTGAGCTAGCCTAATAGCAATCCAAAGAAGCTAAGGTACCTGGAACAAGGGCAAACTGACTGGATACATTGGAAGAGATCGTATCTTGACTAGTCGATAGGCAGAGATTGAGATCTCCACCTGGATCATGAATATCAAAGATATTGTCTAGTTATTGGTTGATTGGGAAAACATATGTAGCCATACATGATGTAGTTATTGTGGACTGTGAGCCCATGTGATGTATCTAGAGATTTTTTTTTATTTTTTGTGATATATATAGTGGTTTTCTCATTATTATCACATGTGTGTATATGATTTGTGTGTGATGTGTATGCTTCATCTGATATAGAATACTAGATACATGTGATTAGAAAATAGGAACTAATAATAAATAACCCATGTGCACACACATATACCAGTGGCATATAGGATAGTGGTGATAGAAGAGAGGAAATATTCACCTTACCACCATAAGAAACTTTCCTAGAGGGCCACACGGGCCCTAGACATCTTGAGGCAGAACCCATTGATTGCATACCATAGGGGTTCACCTTTGAGGGTCAAGAGATGAAAAGCCCCATTTTTTATAGAGGTAGTGATGACAATAGGGCCAAACCATGTGTGTATGATTTTTCCCTTCTTATAGTGCTCCTTATAAAAAATAAGGACTTTATCACCCACTTTGAACTGATGAAGGCATACCAAGTTCTTCAATTGGTGGCACTGATGGCACTGGTAAGCATAGTTTTACTCAAGAGAAGCTAGGTGCCACTCATTTAGCTATTCAAGCTCGATGAGGTGAGCAACATGTTCTTCCTTATCAAAAAGAGAACCAAACATCTTAACCTAAAATGAAGGGATTAAGACCTCTAAAGGAATAATAACCTTGGACCCATATAAGAGAGAGTATGGGGTTTCCCTCATGGCCATTCAAAATCTAGTCTAATAGGCCTAAATATAAGGATATAGAATGAGATGTTAGTCTCTCTTGGATTGGTCAACGGTAAGCTCACACATCTTGGGGATTTGTAATCTTGAGCCATTGTCAGCCATAATTTTATTAGAAATCCCAAACTAACAAATAAGTTGGTTCAGGATAAACTTGGAAACAACCTTACCACACATGTCGCTGAGGGGCATGGCTTCAACCTACTTTTAAAAATAGTTAGTGGTAGTGATGAACTTGCAATGGCCATCATAAGAGGTGGGTTTAAACTCACTGATGAAGTTAAGGGCCCAAATTGAGAAGGGTCAAGTGGCCAAAATAGAGTGTAGGAGGTCAGTCAAAGAATTGGTAACATCCCTTGTGAATTAACAGATCTTACACTTCTTGGCGTACTAGACTACATCCTTAACAAAGGTAGGTTAGTAGTATCCCATCTTAATAATATGTTGAGTGGTGGATTTCCCTCCCAGGTGGTCACCAAAAATTCTCCCATGAGATTCCTCCAATGCAAGAGGGATGTTCTTAAGGGTGAGGCACTACATCAAAACACCATTAAGACCCCTCTTGAATAAGATACTACCAATGATGACATAATAGGCAATACGTTTATGGATCTAATAACATTATTATGAAGTAGTGATGGGATAAGATTGGTCTTCCAATTAAAGGACAATGTATTTATACCAATCACACTTGAAGGCCTCAATACGGTTGATCGAGTAGACCATCTCATCCAAAAAGGCATCATCAACTAGCTTTGTTTTAGGGTTAGGTAGCAGGCACTTAATGAGTTGGTTGGCTATATCCAAACCCTTGGTGGAATTTTGGTTAATGATATAGAGATTGAATTCCTAAAGATACATAATCCACCTCACATTCCTACTAGTAAGATGTGTCTTGTTGAGCAAGTAATGAAGTGGATCAGATTGGACAATCACGTTGGTAGTCTATCCTAACATGTAATGATGTAACTTATTCCTGTAAAATATGAGAGAGGAACTAATTCTCAATAAGAGAATAGTTGATTTCAGGGCCAACTAGCATGTGAGAGATGTAGTAAATATCTCTCTCCCTATTAGTGTCATCCTTTTGGCATAGCATGCCCCTAATGGAAATATTAGTGATAGAGGTGTATAATATGAACTCATGCCCTTCAATGGGTGCCATCAGGATAACTAGATTATGAAGCATACACTTCAATTCCTTGAAATCCATGTGAACTTCAGTAGACCATAATAACAAAGTGTCCTTGTGTAGGAGACATGTGAAGGGTATGGATTTGTGAGCATACTCCTCAAGGAAATGTTTGAGAAATTTGAGTCTTCCTAGGAAAGATTCTAACTGGATGAGGTTATGTTAGGGAGGCATCTCAAGGATTGCCTTGATCTTGGTATAATCCACTTCAATACCCATTTATGAGATGAGGAAGCTGAGAAGCTTCCTATTTGAAACACCAAAAGTACACTTCATGGGGTTGAGGTTGATGTGATACTCTTGGAAACACTCAAATTTGATTATGAGGTCTCACATATGCTCATCCTACTTACGAGATATTCAAAAGGGATCAATGACATTATACTTAACTATATTGTGGATAGGGTCATGTAAAACATGGGTCATGGTTTGTTGATACATGGCCCCAACATTATTTAGGCCAAAAAGCATGATGGCCTAGCATAATATACCCTATGGGGTAGTGAATGTTGTCTTGTGCTAGTCTTTAGGTACAATCTAAATTTGGTTGTACCTAAAAAAACCATCCATGAGGGACATGATCTCAAAACCCATGGTGGAATCAAAGGAGTAGGAAAGTTATTCTTTGGGTAGGACATATTGAGATATTTAAAGTTAATGAAAATCCAAATATCCCCATTCTTCTTGAGAATGGGGATAATGTTGAAAATCCATCGGGGATAGATGATAGCTTAGATAAATCCAACTTTGATGAGTTTATTGATCTTTGCTTTGACCAACTAGGAGACTTTAAGAGCCATGGGTAGTTTTTTTTATGAATGAACTAGGTCTCATTATGCATAACATGGTTATAGATGATTATGTCAGGATCCATGCACTTCATATCAATGTATTCTGAAGTGAATACATCTAAAAAATCATGCAAGAAGGTGACCAAAACATCCCATTATTCAAGAGAAAGGATGGCACTAATCTTGATGATATTAGGCCTTGTTAAAGTGCCAAGATTGACATCTATGGATCCTTCAACATCCATTGCATTACCTTCCTCAAAACACTTAGGCATGAGAGGGAGTAACTCATCTAACACTTTAGGTTCAATTGCCAGAACATTCACCATAAAAAGAACTAGGGTCTGTCAATCTATGAGATAAATATTCAAACCAAGGTGATGAAGGGGATAATGATACTTATGGTAAGCTCACATAAGCTTGGTGTGAGCCTTTCTCTCCTTGAATAGGTTATGTGTCATGACATGAATGAAATGACACTTAAGATCAGACTTGGCCACTCTAGCGATCTCAATAATAGATGTATGGAGAGAGCCTACACTCTAATGGGCAAAGTGAAACATAAGGGGGAGCTCAATATATGGAGAGACATCCTGGAGTAGATCTCAAAAAATAGATGGGTTGGTCTAATGTTATGAAGTGGAAGAGGGAGTTAGCTGATGTGTGTCATAATCTGAAGGAATGAATTCTAATTGATACTCAGCTAGATTAAAACATTAATCCTCGAAGAAATGAGACTCAGAGACAGGGGGTGTATGAGAATCTATAGATGATCTAAAAACTAAAAATGTAAGTGTAGCACATTCAAATAACACATTGTTGCATTTAAAATATCTACTATTCCTCAACTTTTCCATTTAATTTTTAATAATGAAATAAAAACTAGAATTAAAATGAAGATCAGAATTAAAATAAGTAGCAAAGAAAATCAGAAGAATTCACCAGCAAATTGATAATGGAGTTTGGCTTCAATAGCCTATGTCTCTGGGTCTGTTCGAAGTGAGGACCATTTCAATAAATGGATTAAAAAATTGATACAAGTCTTCAATTCTCCTATTCTAGTCTCTTCCTACCTGTAAATATATCCCTTAGACCTGTCATTAATGGCCCAAGGCCGTATAAGGCATAAATAAATCTCTAACCTTCTTAATTCTTTTACACAGTCGGCCTCTTACCACTCTTCAAATGGAAGTTCTCTCCCTTTATATCACTTCGAAGCCTATGGCTCAAGTGGTCAAAGCTTATCAATTTTGCATGATAGGTGCAAAGGTTGAGTCCTTCAGCCTTCTCTTTTGGTATTTTAGCACTTATCTTTATCCCACATTTGTTGTTTGGGAATAGATTGCATGTTTTAAATAGGTTGGCACCACCTTTATATGTGTCGACGTCCCTTTTGAAGGAGACTTAGGCGCTAAGCTTGGCTTAAGACTATACTTATGATGACATTGGAGAATTGTGGGTTAGCATGTGGTCTTTACATGGCATGATGGGTTGGTGTGGTAGATTTGGTTTGCTTGTGACTCTTTACAAATCTTTAAATATATATCCCACAATGATGGGGTTTCTACGGACTTTGTAACTTAAATAAAATGTCACAAATAATGATACATGAAGATTAGGAGGCCAAGGCACCCCTCCACAAGAGTGTGCTGACCCTCACTAAGGGCCCCCAGTGAGCAAATAGTGGGGCCCATGGATCCTTATATGACCACCTGTCAAAGAATGGAGGATATCAACAAACCAAACACCAAACCAATTTTTTTTGCACAAATTTAGATTGCAATATGTCAAATGATTATTGGACCACTTGGCGTATTTGAAAAATGCCACATTACTTTTCAACAATCGTTATTCCCTTGTTGTAAGAAAACTTTAGCAAGCTATATCTTGAGCATCCAGACTCTGTTTTGCATTCTAGAAGAAGCGCCAGAAAGATCTTGACAAATTCTTTGATGTGCAAGTGGTTTGACCAGAAATTGAAGACTTGAAAAATGTAATGGTACATGGATCCACCTGGATCACTCCTCCTCACTGGGAATGTTTGGACCTCCAAAAGTTGAAATTAATTGGTAATGAGGTGAGGGTATTACTCCCTCACCCTTCCAGCTTCCATCCATTTGGCCTTGTTTGGGTGCATCCCTTTTAGACCAACATGAAGATATTCAACATCACCTCTTCATGAAGTCTGCACATTCCTATCAAGAATAGTATCTTCTTGCAATTCTATTAGATATTCAGGAGCAAAATCATCAATAGAAGGAATGGATACACTTTCATCATGATCAATAATCATTGGAGGCTCATACAATTTCAGATTTTCCACATTTACAACTGAGTAAATTTGCATGTAAGATGGTAAATCTAACCAAAAATCATTTGTGCCAATTTTTTATGTAATCCAAAATGGACCATACTGGATTGGTTTCAACTTTTTACCTTCACCTATTAGTCTTTCCTTACTGATGTGAAGCCATACCATATCACCTACAACAAATTGGTGATCAACATGATGTTTGTCATGTCTGGGTTTATACTTGGCTTGACTTTTCTCCAATTGACTACGAACAATCTGATGTATGATCTGTATTTGTTCAATGAAATTATTAGCTTGAATGGCTTATTTTGGTTCACCAACAACTGTATCATGTGTATATAAAACATCTAGAGGAGATTTAGGCAAGTATCCATAAAAAACTTCAAAAGGAGATTTCATAGTAGAAGAATGAAGTGCTCAGTTATATGCATGATGTATGTAACACAATTGTTCATCCCATAACTTTGGATGTATATTGCTATAACCCCTAAGCAAATGTACCACAATGTGGTTCACAACCTCTATTTTCCCATCAGTTTATGGATGAAATGCAGTGCTCTTTTTTAATTTAGTGTCCATTAGTCCCCACAAAGTTGACCAAAAATCCCTAATGAACTGAGAATCTTGATTAGAAATAATTGAAGTAGGCAACCCAAAATGAACCCATACATGTTTAAAGAATAGGTGTGCAGTGCCTTCCCTAGTAATTTGCTTAGTGCAAGGAATCAAAACACACATCTTGATAAATCTCTCCACAACCACATATAAATAGTCATGTTTTCTTTGGGTCATAGGCAAACCCCCCACAAAATCCATGGAGATACTTTCCCATGAGCGAGTAGGAATAGGTAGAGGAGTGCAAAGTCCCAATTTCATATTACTAGGTTTGCATGTGGCAAAAAGAGTACACCCCTTAATATATTTGGCAACATGTTCCTGCATATGAGGCTAGTAACAATACATTTTCAAATGTGCAACCATTTTAGCAACTCCAAAATGACTAGAAATAAGAGAAGTATGTGCTTCTCTAATCATGTAGACCCTCTCATTTTGGGGAATACATAGTTTACCCAAATGATACAAAAGATCATTATGTACATGATAGTCCAATTCTTCTACTTGTCTACTACTCATCAAGTCTTTATATACATCCTAAAAATAAAGATCATTAACATATTGTTCTTTATAGATTTCATGAGACAAAGAACCATGTTGTAAAAGAATAGATGAAACAACCATAGGAGGCCTAGATATCATATATGCAACCTTATTCTGAATACCTTTTTTATACTTAATCACAAGATGAAATTATTGTAAGAAACCCATCCAACGAAAATGTCTAGATTGTTGTAGCTTAGTTTGTGATTGGAGATATTGTAAGGGATGATGATCTATATGTATTATTGTTTCTTTGCCCATTATGTAATGTTTCCATTTTTTAACACTTTGAACCAATGCATACAATTCCTTATCATAAGTTGGATATTTTCTTACTACACTTGTGAAGGTGTCATAATGATAACAAATTGGTTTCTTACCTTGCATTAAAATATCTCCCATAGCATATTCACTTGCATTCGTATCAATCTCAAATGGTTGTTTTATATCAAGAAGTGCCAAGACCAGAGTAGTACTTATCTTTTCTTTCAAAGTGTCGAAGGCCTTTTGATGCTTTCCTCCCCACTAAAAGACCTGTTTCACACTTTTCAAAGAATGCAAAGGTGATTCAATATATGAAAATTGAGCAATAAACTTTCTTCAAAACTGTACTGCACCAAGAAAGCTTCTAACCTCAGTTGTATTAGTGGGTGTAGGCTAGTTAACAATGACTACCACTTTTGTAGGATCAATTTTCAATTTACCATGTCCTACAATGTAACCCAAGTATATCAAAGAGGTTTTACCAAACTCACATTTTGACATTTTTAAATAAAGTTTTTCCCTTCATAATGCATCCATGAATTTCTTAATATGGATCACATGCTCTTCCCAAGACTTGCTGAAAATCAATATATCATCTAAGTAAACTATAACAAAATCATCAATGAATTGTCTAAAAACATCAATCATCAATCTCATGAATGTAGATGGGGCATTACACAACCTGAAATGAATAACAAGCCATTCAAACAATCCCTGTTTAGTTTTGAAGGTAGTTTTCCACACATCACCTTCATTAATTCTTATTTGATGATATCCACTTCTCAAATCTAGCTTAATGAAATAAATAACATGTTTTAATTGATCCAATAAATCATCAATATGAGGAAGAGGGTAACGATTCTTAATAATAATTTTTTTTAAATCACAAAAATCAACACACATTCGCCAAGTGCCATCTTTATTTGGCACCAAAATAATTGGTGAACCAACAGGAGATGAACTTGGATTAATAATACCTCTATCCAATAGATCCATTACCTATTTTTTAATTTCCTCATTTTCCACCACTGATAACCTGTACATGCCAATGTTAGGGAGAGGAGAATCCTACAATAGCTGAAGTTCATGTTGAACTCCTCTTTTAGGGGGAAAACCCTTAGGATCCTGAAATACATCATCATAAGTGGATATGATTTCAACCAATTCATTCTTGTGTTTAGGATTACAATTTTCCAAATCTTGAGAATATTCTTTTTCCTTAGACTTAATCAACATGAGACAAAAAGTCTTGCTTGAATTAACTAGTCTTTTCATTTGCCCTGCTATAACCAAGGAAAGACTTATTTTAATGTGATGTGCTCTGACTATATATTCAATGCCATCCTTAAAAAGAAAGTAATTATTTTCATCTCTATAAAATATTGATTTTATATCATAAAGATATGGGCTTCCCAAAACAATCCCACATATGTCCAAAGGGACAACATCCAACTCAACCTCATCTACGAACTTGGATGTGATGACAAACCTCAGTCTACAAGTTTGTGAGACTTGTAGCTTCTCATTGTCACACACTCAACCTAGTTGATAAGGCTTCAGATGGAGATTGGTTTGTAAACCTAAATTCTTAACAACCTCTTCAAAAATTAAATTTTATTGTGAACCACTATCAAATAGAGTGTCAATCTTATTATGTTTTGAAACAACTCTAATGTGGAACAATTCATTTCTTTTCTTATCAACATGCACATAATTTTGTTTAGAAGAAGATGCATCATTTGATGACTTAGTGCCAGAAACTAAAAGAGAAGAATCATTATGTAATCCCATGGCTGTGATCTTAGTTTCATCACTTGAATTAAAACCTAAATCTTGAACCATAACATTAGTCTTCTTTTCCTTCTTTTGAAACCTTTTAGGCCTTAAATTAGGGTGTAGTTTCCAACACTTAAACTCATCATGATTTTTATTGAAATGATTACAAAATGGTTTTACTTCTTATTTTTTAATAGTAAAAGTGGATTTCTATTTACCCTTTCCTGATGAACTTTCCCCTTTGGATCGCTTAACATTAGATTGCTTACTTTTAACTTTAGGAAAAGATTCATTTGATTGTTTTCCTCTAGCCTCTAAATGAGTGGCTTGAACACATAATGCATCTAAATTAGTGGGATTGAACATAAGAATCATATGTCTTAAGTAACTATGTAGCCCACCTATATATTTTTGCAGTGTTTCTTGTGTGTAAAGAGGAACATTCAAAAGTAAAGCTTTTCTCCTAAATTCTTGTCTATAATCTTAAACATTTTGGCCTTTTCCTTGTCTGAAACTTTTCCAATCCATCATGGCTTGTTGCATATAGCCTAACAGATAAAATTTCTTTTTGAGTTCTTCAACAAATTCATTCCAAGTAGAAATCAAGTCACCTTTTTGAAGCTCAGCTTCCTTCAACTTGCTCTCCCACCAGATGATAGCTGTGCCTCCCATAGGAAGAGTAGCCAAATGAATTTTTGACTCATCCCCTCTAATATTTTGGACCCTGCAATAAACATTAATCTGCTTGACCTAATTATCTAACTTTTCAGCATTAACTTCAGTATTAAAAATTGATAATTCAAACTTAATATCCAATTTTAGTGAAGGGAGAGATTCCACAATTTTTTTAACCATCATCCGATGAAGAAGGTTTTTTAGTTTCTTTACCTTTCAATTCTTGTGACTCACCTTTCTCATTCTTGGATTTCCTTTGTTTATCATGATATAGTTCCTCAACCATGCTTCTCATCTCCATGAAGGCTCGATGGAAATCTTGTTCAGATTCCATCTCTTCTTTGGCCATCCTTGAAGCACGCCTTGAGCCAATCTCTGGATTATACTAAGCAATTTTTCCTTCACCCTTTTTGGATTTAGACCTTGTCAACATACACTAGCAACTAATGTTAAATAACAACCACTCTGATACCAAAAATCTGATCTAAAAACTGAAAATGCAAGTGTAGCACATTCGAATAACACACTATTGCATTTAAAATATCTACTATTTCTCAACTTTTCCATTTAATTTTTAATAACGAAATAAAAACTAGAATTAAAATGAAGCTTAGAATAAAAATAAATAGCAGAGAAAATTAGAATAATTCACTAGAAAATTGATAACAGAGTTCGGCTTCAATAGCCTACATCTCTAGGTCCATTCGAAGTGAGGACCATTTTAACAAATGGCTTACAAAATCAATACAAGTCTTCAATTATCCTATTCTAGTCTCTGCCTACCTATAAATATATCTCTTAGACCTTTCATTAATGTCCTAAGGCCATATAAAGCATAAATAAATCTCTAACCTTCTTAATTCTCTTACACAGTCAGCCTCTTACCACTCTTCAAATGGAAGTTTGCTCCCTTTATATCACTTCGAAGCCCATGGCTCAAGTGGTCAAGGCTTATCAATTTTTCACGATAGGTGTAAAGTTTGAGTCCTTTGTCCTTCTCTTTTAGCATTTTAACACTTATCTTTATCCCACATTTGTTGTTTGGGAATGGATTGCATGTTTTAAATAGGTTGGCACCACCTTTATATGTGCTGACATCCCTTTTAAAGGAGACTTAGGTGCTAAGCTTAGCTTAAGCCTATACTTAGGTTGAAATTGGAGAATTGTGGGTTAGCACATGGTCTTTGCATGTCATGATGGGTTGGGATGGCAGATTTGGTTTGCTTGTGACTCTTTACAAAGCTTTAAATATATATCCCACATTGATGGGGTTTCTACGAAATTTGTAACTTAAATACAATGTCACAAATAATGATACATGAAGATTAGGAGGCCAAGGCACCCCTCCACAAGAGTATGCCGACCCTCACTGAGGGCCCCTAGCGAGAAAATAGTGGGGCCCACGAATCCTCATATGACTACCTGTCAAAGACTAGAGGCTATCAACAAACCAAACACCAAACCAATATTTTTTGAAAAAATTTAGATTGCCACATGTCAAATGATTATTGGACCACTTGGCATATTTTAACAATGACACGTTACTTTTTGACACTCGTTATTCCCCTATCGCAAGAAAACTTTAGCAAGCTATATCTCGAGCATCCAGACTCCATTTTGCATTCCAAAAGAAGCACCGAAAAGCTCTCAACAAATTCTTCAGTGTGCAAGTGGTTTGACTAGAAATTAAAGAATTGAAAAATGGAATAGTACATGGATCCACTTGGATCAATAGACCCCCATGAGGAGATAGTCAAAGCCTTACCTGAGGGCTTTATCTTTGCATTGAGTAATGCTTAGGGATCTAGGTCAGCCTCTAATGTGTGAACCCCACCTTCATGCATAAACTACACCATGTGAAATGTGGTTGATGTGATGGCCTTCAAGACATTATTCTAAGGATGGACAAGAATCATGTTGTATGAGAGATCAAGGTCTAACACATAAAACTCGATTATGACTATCTTGGGGCAAAACTTGACCTAGAGTTTCACATTCCCCACTAACATAATCATATAATTATTAAAAATAACATAGTTATGGAAAGAATCAGAGAGTTTCTTCTAAATTATCCCAAGCTTATTGAACACATGTAGGGGCATGATATTTAGTGTAGCTCATTCATTGACAATGCACAACTTCATGTGGTAATCATAAACAAAAGTCTTGATGTAGAGTGGGAAACAATCCCTCTTTGTAAGAACTAAAGCTTATGGAAAAGAGGTTAGGTCAAAAGATAAGACAGGAGGATGAGGGTGTTCATGTGCATTAGATTTGAACATAACTTCAACATCATCATGTATCAGATCCTTGTGAGGGAGACCAAGATCATCAGATATAAGGTCTCTTTGCTTAGGGTAAAGGTGAAGAAGGTCCCAAATGGAGATCCCAATTGAGAGCCCTAAAACTCCTCTATGATGGAATAAGGATGTTTTTTGTCTTGGGGAGGAATATTATGCCTAAAGTCAAATATAAATTTAGGATTTCCTATCCCCATGGGTTGGATAGGGGGCCTGGAACCATTAGTCTCTCCAACATGGTCAGTATCTTGACTAAAACACATGTTGATAAAGCACTCATACATAGTAGAGGCTGTGTCTATAGTATCAATAACCTTGATGCTCTCACGCTTGGATTTCCCTCTCAAGTTAACTTGGGAAGAGGAGTCAAAGAGGTGGAAGAGTAAAAAGGGGAATGCAGGTCCTTAACCTTTGATTTCTTCTTCTTCTTCTTCTTCTCATTATCGTGGGGTAGGTAGAGTCTCCTTGAAAATATTCAACTTATAATTGAATTCTATAAGAGAAATCTGAGATGGAGGCAAGGCTTGCACACCAGAATGTTGGGTAGCATAATTTGCATCATCATACTCCCTAATCTAATAGAAATTTCAAAACTTAGTGGGGTCATAAGGAAACACCATCTATTATTTTTCTATGCTTGATTCAAAATCCTTCTTTTCATCTAGCATCTTAATCACAGAATTGACATCATGGTTGTCCTTCTTGTCCTTCTTTTAAGGAAGAGAATCAATTACACCATCATCAATTTAATTATAGTTGAAATCATGTGAAGAGGATGAATTTTGGGAAGAAACAGGTTGTATGCATGCATGCACCTCAAACACTTCAATATTCAGACAATCATTAACAACTTCATCATAAGAGGTAGGTTCACACTTGAGGATCTGAAGGTGAACCTCTTGCCTCAATGCTCATGTGAATGTATCATAAATCTAGTCATCCAAAAACCTAGTCCTGCATGTGTGAAAAATTGAGCTCCATCTACACATAAAATCAATGTTTGACTCACACTTACACCATAGAAATGAGTTATTCAATGTTGAGGTTAAAGGGTTTAGAAATATCAAAATATTAGAGGAAGTCATCTAGAAGGAGCTAGAAACTTAAGAGATAATCTGATGATCGATTTTAAAACTAGACTAGATCTTTGAGTCCCAGAGAATGAGCAAAGAGCTTCAACATCATGCCTTCATCTTGTTCCCAATCCATACACACAATCCTGAATTCTATTATATGTTCTGTAAGACTAGAGTCTTGCATCCCATTGAACTTAGGAAATTTAGGGATAGGAGTAGGAAGGGGAATAATATGCACCCAAGGGGCTAAAGGGTTCTGATGGAGATCCTCTTATGCATGAATAATAACAATCTAGTGACAAACTTTGAGAAGGGGTTTGTGATGATGATGTTATTACCTATGCCCATAGACATCACCATGACCATGTGGAATATGAAGCCAAGGAGGCTCTTGACTAGGAAGATGCTCATAATAGAAATCATCTCTTCCATGGGGTGGAGAATGGCCACGAGAAGTGTGACGGTTCCCATAGGGATGATGGGAAGATGTGGCATACTCATGAAAATCGTCATGATGACGAATATCTACATGTTTCTAGTCACATGCCATCACACAAGGGTTAACTAGTGGTTTTTGATGCTCTCGATACACATCTCACAAATCTCTAGTCTACAAGTGGTGATCTAAATTGGACTACACATCAAAAACTCTAAAGTAAGGACTAAGAGGATGGGAAGAACCCCCAGGCTTGGGATACATCATCAATTTATAATACCTATGACCCATAACATGGATATGAGATTTTTCTTTCTCTAGATTCTTAAATCAATAATAGGTGGGGAGCTCATGCAAGAACTAGTCAAGGGAGTCAAAATTGAGTGGGTGCAGGCTCTATTTCTAGAGGAAGCATGTCACCAAATCCTAGGGGAATAAGGAAGAACTTCATTCACATGAAGATGTCTACGGTAATAATTAATGATTACACATAACTCCTTAAGACCTAGTTGTTTAAAGAGGTCCTCATCACCTTGAACAAATAAATAAAGCATGGTATTAGGTAGAGATAAGACATCCTCAGATGACTAAATCTTAGATTGGTGAAAAGGAGATTGATTCCACTAGTTATAGTCCTTCTAAGCTTATTCCCTTTAGAAAATGAGAGGGTGTATACTACCATGCTAGGTTGAGGGAAGCTCCTGGGTCCTATGGTGTCTATGACATTTCATTTTAAGCATGGCTTGCTCAGTGGTGAGCTCAAGGATGAGACCCTGAATCTACTGAGATTGGCATCCCAAAGTTGGGAGATCAGACATAGATGCAATAAAGCATGAGAAACACAAAAGATAATAGAAAAGGCAAACCAATGGAGAACCGGATGAGAGAAATACATAAAACCAAAGCAAGAGAAAACAACCAAGGCAAGAGCTAAAACACAACTAAAAGTAAAGCCTAATAGATAACAATAGGGAGTTGGATAAGAGAGATGTAAATGGGATAGAACTAATGTGAAACCATATATGGTGTCCCATTGGGAATTATAGAATGTAGCTCCAAGAATTTGAATGGAACCACTAGTGTTTATTAGGGTGCTAAGGCAAACCACTAAGAGGGTATAAGGCTTAGTGGTTTTATGGGCTACAGGAGATCTATGATGGATATTTAGTTTGCCATCATGCACCAAGCTATAGACAGACTTGCAAACCAAGTTAGGGCTAGCATGAATAGGCACACAAAGTATTAAAATTACTCTAACAAATCCAACAAAAGTAAGGCAAGTAGCTAAGACTAGACTATGGATTGCATAAACCAAGCGAGAACAATAATACCAAATGAAGAGAGATAACAACCAAAATGTAAATCTAGAAGATAAGGCACTTTGATCCAAATAAAAGATGTTTTAACAAATAAAGACATTTCTAAGAAAGGGTTAAAGAGCATGCCTATTTTATATTTGAGCTATCCTTCCAATTCAATATTATTATTTTCTAACAATGCAATGTTCTAGTTTAGTAAGAGAGAGAGAATGTTTAAGCAAGTTTTCTAGTTTTTTTTTAGCATACATATCTCTACGATGCAATGAAAAAAGGTTTCAAAGAGAGAAATGGTATGTGAAAAAGGAATATTTGAAAAAATGAAACTATTATTTAACCATATACAAATGCAATAAACTTTGGAAACTACTCTAAGCAATACATAAAAATAACTATTTCATGAAAATAGCTCAAACCCTAACATATACACTACACAAAACAATGGAGTTTTAATTTTCATAGTAAATTTCCCTCACATCAAAATCAAATATGAAGCGAAGATGTTCTACCAACTAGGAATCCAAGCTAGGAAGCAATGTAGGAGGAATACCAAGCTATGTGCAAGCTGAAGTCCAAACTAAGAGCCAAGAGCAAAGGAGGAGGTGATGTGAGAACTTCCAATGGTGTAATATCTCCAAATAAGTACATAAATTAGGCTCAATTCCAAATGTAGAATCTTAGGATCAAACCACAAGGAAGTAGGAACAATTGAGAGCAACAATGGAGTTTTCAAATAAGTGTGTAGTAGCATATAGGATCCTCTATCCTAAATCAAGCTCAAGAGTACAAAGAATGAGTCAAGAGAGATTCAATATGGCATGAGAGTCAAGATAAGGAGGGAGATTCAATCGAGAGATGAAATGAGAAGAGAGACTGGCTTAAAATGAATGAGAAAGAGGCATATATCCCCACCCAAATCCACCCAATGACCTAAAACTAGCTATTTTTTAACATTTGACTTCAAATTGGCCCTTTTAGACACATTCTGCTCGGGAAATAGTTTAGGCCATGGATTTGGTAAAGGAAATGTGTAGTCTAGGCCATGGGTTTCCTTCACACAAGCCACAACAAGGGTCAAATAGGGCCTTGGGATGGTTAACAGGATCCCAAGGGTCCTTAGGGGGTCTCTAGAAGGCTTGTCTTATGTGCAAAAGGGTCAATATGGTCTAGGGATGTATGGGGGTAGGAATATGATGTAGGAGAGGTCTAAATAGGTGGTGAATGTCTTAAGGTAGGATGAACAGGGTTGGTAGTCTGCATGTGAGCCTATGCATAATCATAGGGAGGAGTAGTGTCATAATAAGTATGATTACACAATCTATATAAAGATTAGGCACAAGGATGATAGGAATCAAAATGAACATTAATAAGATAATAAAAGACAATATTAAAAAGTGAGCATGACAACACAACTAAAATACAAGATTAAAATGATAGACTATTGTTGCAAAAATGACTAGAGGGATTATCCATATTATCCCTTTTACCTATGTCAATATCACCTAACTGCTCACTAACCCTATCTTTTATTGTGATAACTACCAAAATCCACTGCCAGTCTATCTCATATACCTATACTTAAAGCCATAAATGACATCAATAGCACCTGAATGATATGGTAATAACATAACTACATCGAATAGTATAAAGCATTAGAAATGAATCAAAATTAGTAATTAATCATGATAATCAAATTACCTCATTTAAAACATAATCCATAGTTGTATAAATTAGTCAAGTATCAACCATAATTAATAAGACATGATCTAATTAAAATTTAATCATCATTAATTTAGCCAATCTAGTAATCATGTAACAAATGCCAAAATAATAGTTTTGAAAGCATAGTTAAATAATATAAAAGTGTGCTACAAAACATATAACAGTCTATGAATTGGGGTATAAATTTAGATTGTAACATTTGATAGGTGCCTTCTTTATTACTTTTGTTTTAAAATGTCAATATGAGTGACATAATAATCTCAAGACTTTGACATTTTTTAAAAAACTTACTATTTAACTATCTTTTTATTAACTTTTTAGTACACTTTTTCGAAACAAAAAGTTTATTTAATTTTTATTTATAATTATCTAAGCCTGTTAGTTCCATACATCCCTCTCAACATTAAAAATGTAAGTAAAAATTATATTTTTAAGGTTGTTAAATTTACATAAATATCTAGTCAAGTTATTTGATATTTTAAAACATACATTTTTGAAATTATAAAAGTATTAATTTATGAAAATTCAAATTTTAAATTTTGATTTGTTATTTTTAAATTATTAAAATTAATTTTTATTTTTATTTTGAGATTAATTTTTTTTTTTTAAATTGTAAATTAGTTAGTCTATTTATATTATATAAATTTATGTAAAAGATGTTGAGAGATACTATTCTCAAAGTACCTATATACTATTGGATTTGTGACATATTCTACTTATGTCACAAATTCAATATAATATAGACACCTCGAGAATGATGTCTCTTGACATATTTTAGTTTATCTAAGATTGATGTGCTACTAGCATATGTGCTTATTACATATTTATTTAAAAAACAATATGAAGTTTTTCAAAAATAAATAAATGTATAATATACATTAAATCATCCAAAATTCTTATATACATTACATTAAATCAACCAAAAGTGTAATATACATATGATAAAATACTTAAAATAAGTAATCATTTAATACCCATCAAAATGTGCCATACACATCACATAAAATGTCAAATAAAAAACCATTTAATATTCATAAAAAGAAATTTGTGATAAGTACATGAAATTATTTATCCTCTAAAAGTTTCAATACCTATTCCTCAGCTTTGCATTTGGAAAGTTGGTTTTTATTTTTTAGCTTTTCATAATAATCATACATAAATGGTTGTAATATTATTAGTCCTTTCAAGGACTTTACATGGGATATAGTCACAAATGTTACTCTTGTGATTTTTTTAATATCAACTTTGGATTTTAAAAGAGTCAAACCTTGTGATTTATATATTGTTAATGCCCAAGCTAATGGTAAGGGTAGTTGGTTTGTACATCTCCTTTGTATTGCTTCAATTGGAATTTTATATAGAGTTTTATCTTCAAATGATATTCATGAGTAACTGTCAAACTTACTCATAATATAAGTTGGTGGTTCTAGTGGAGCACTCCCAAGTTTATATATTATACTTATAATATACCCTATAGTTCCATTTACAAGACCTTATTCTATCCAAATATTTCAAGTTAACATGACCCTTGAATCCTTAGAAATTAATAAATCCACATCAAATTCATCATTTACACCTCCTACTGGTGCCTTGTACCTTCCTAGTTCAGTTTCAATGCCATGTGCAACAAGTCTTTTTAATGAACATAATTTTATTCTATTATGGTTATGCACAATATCATTTGTGAAAAATAAATGAATAAAAATTTAAAAATATTCATTGGTGGATCTATCTATTTCAATATTGGTTCGTATCATCAATGGATTCTAATCAACAATTATTAGATTTGCATCTTTCAAGTTTGTAAGAAGCTAATGAAACCTTTGTCAGTCCTCAATTTTTCTTTCTTATCTAAATATATTCTCCAAATTTTCATTTTTTTTACTATCATATGGTGTTTTATGACTAACAAGAGGAAGCTGACCCAAATCTCCAACCAAAATCATAATATACTACCATAATTCATATATGTAGTTTTAGGAAATACTTGACATAGTTTAGGGTCTATGTTTTCTATCAAATTTTATCCAATTAAGGTGATTTCATCAATGTTTAAAATTCCCATCAAGATTTTATAATAAGTTTCAAAACTCTTTTCTGCCTTTGTTGCATATTTGGCAATGTATTTGACCACAACATATTTGGAAAGAATAGTTTGTAAATCTAGATTTACTCTCCACAACAGTATTATGTAGTGATTATGCATATTTACCCTATCCTAATTTCTTTCAAACTTAAAATTTTTATCTCATCTTTAAGTATTGATACAATTTTGATCCATCAAGATTCAATGGACATGATACACCAAACCTATAATAAATAATAACTCTATTATTAGTTCTTATATAAATATTATGTATAATTTGTATACAGATACTTAAACAATTAAACATCTTACCTACAAACCATGTATACTTTGTTGTTATCATTGTCTAAAATATTATATTTGATATTCTTTTTTTGTTCCCTTTTGTTGTCCTTCATTTTCAAAATTCAATATTGATCAAGCTATATCTAAAAACTCTTTATTTATTTTTTTGTATTTTTAGCTTGTTTAGAATAAAACATTGAATTTGAAAATTGTGGTATTTGAACTCATATCAATTCACTTTTAAATGTAAGTATAGACCAAAATACTAAACTATATGACTTAGATAAAAAATCAATAGAGAACAGTTATCTTAATATTTTTAGATTTTGAATTTGAACACTAAGGGATTTAAACTCAAGCCAATTCACTTGTAAATACAATTCAACACTCTAACACCAAACCATATGCATTACATTGAAAAGGTACATCTATAACCTGAAACATTTGTTGGTCCTTACTTTATTCTTTTTGCCTAAATATCTTATCCAAATTAACAACTATTTTGAACTCTTCCTACAATGATTTTGCACATTTTTTACAATCGTATGGCGTTATATCAACAAAAGGAGGCAATTATTCCAAATCTCCAACCAAAATCATAGATATAACTCCAAAAATAATATGTTCATTCTTATGAAATGTTGGATGAAGTCGAGACTCTTTATTTTGTAGTAAAGTTTGTCTAATGAGGCTTATTTCATAAATCAATTTGTCAATATGTTTGATGTTTAAAATCAATGATGGCCTTTCTATTTTCAACATTTATTACATATACGTCCTTCAGGTGTTTGAGAAAAAATTATTCCAGTGTAACTTTGTTGAAAAATATAGCACATGTTGGTGAAACAAGATTATCTAGACCATGTTTAAAAATCATTTGAAAAGTATTCAAATATCTTCCAAACATTCCATTGAGAGTGATTATACTTTTTTCTATTTTAATTTATGAATTTTGCATTCATCTTATTCTTCTAGGTTGTGATGTGAAATCTTCTTCTAAATCGTTATTTTGTAATCATATTATTCTTCTAAGTTGTGATGTTTTCTACTATTATATATCATTATTTTTTATTTATAACATCGACATCAATTGCATCTTGAGTTTCATTATATGGTGTTTTTATCATGCGATCTATTGATATTGAGTTTTTTCTTCACAATTAATGTTAACATTAGCAATCAATTGATGATAGTGCACTGAAGATGCTTCATGATGAAGTTCTTGTTTGTATTGTCTTTTTGTCAAGCAGTCAATTGATTTTAATGTATTTGTCTTTTTAATCTTGTTCTTAATACATATTTCTCATCTTGAGATGTTTGTATATAGTTTTCATCTTATTTACATGTCTCTTTTCTTCTTCCAATTTTTCAGCAATCAATTCGGCTTTACATTCTTGAAATATTTATTTATCATAATCATTTCAAATTTTTTTCATTCCTCTCTTTGTGCATTTATCATTTATTGTTGTCATCATATGCGATATTGTCTTTGTTATTTTGTTAATTTTTCTCTTTGATATTCTTTTTTCTATTTTTCATTTTCAAAATTAAATCTTGGTCGAACTATATATAACGAATTTTTAAAATAACAATTTTTTTATCTTGCTTGGAATAGAACATTGTATTTAACTATTGTTAGATTTGAACTAAGATCAATTCACTTGTAAATGTAAGTTCACATCAAAACACTAAACCATATGACTTAGATAAAACAATAAATAGAAAATATTTAACTTGATATTATTAGATTTTGTATCTGTAAAATAAATTAATAAATAATATTCAAAATAAAATATAACAACCAAATAAAAAAAACACAAAAATCAAATAAAATTGATCTACTAAGTTTTTAACTATGTTTAGAATAGTAATTTACATTTGACCATTGTGAAATTTCAACTCAAATCAATTCACTTCAAAATGTAATTTCGAAATGAAACACTAAATCATATAACTTACAATAAAAAACACTTATCTTAATATTGGAAAATTTTACATGTTTAAAACAATTAAAAAAAAAAAAAAATTGTTCATAATAAAATAAATATACAAAAATTCCCACTTTAACCCATAAAATCTAAATTTTTATATTGCATGAGATTCAGTTTGTTGCACTCTTTCATATCAAAATTATTTAGTGTGCTTGTATGGTATGGCTTTTAACATCAAAATTGTACATATTACTCCCACATAAGTAAATTAGTACCTTAAATTGAGCGAATTTATAAGACACCTCTTAACATGAACGTAGCACTAAATAAACATTTTAGTTATTATATTTTATACTATACTATATTAACATATTTTGCAATAGTGATATAAAAAATATCAAATCACCATGTGGGAAACAATCTTTGAGAATGAATACTCAAAATTCTACTCATAATCTGTTCACTCGAATAGACATAAAATATTGTGCAAAGGTATGATGAAACATTAAAATTAGAATACTATAAATAAACATGCTTACATACACCGTATCATTGTACATGCACATTGTCCATAATACTAGTATAAATAGAAAGAGAGATGAGGTTTATAAATAATGCAAGAGTAATCCTTCATTTCCATATTAGATACGTAATAAGTATATATGAATAGCTTATATAGAGGCGGTCTTGATTAAAAGAAGTGGAATTAAATGTTTAGTTATTATATTTTAAATTTAGATAAGTATGAAAATGTATTTAATATAAATAATTTAATTGTAGTTAATTTAATATTAAAGTATATATAATATTGTAATAACATTTTTTAGATTTTAAGTATAATTTAGAGAAGTTTATATAAAATAATAACATTTACAATCTTTTGAAAATGGGTCTCAAAAATTAGGTATAACGAGATATTCATATATAACAAAAATTATTAAGAAAAATAAGATATATTGAAAAGGTTTATAAAAATTAATAAAATAATATAAATGAAAGTATTAATATATATTACAACACAATCTAAAAAACAATAAAACACAAATAATATAAAATTATTTTTAAAAAGATTGGTGTAGCACTCTCATGTGCCATTAGAAACCAATTATAAAAAAAATATTTTAAGACAATAAAACATGATATAGAGTTACAAATATACACAAACATAAAAACATATATACATGCTTAAACAAGACTATTTCACGATAAATTCTATAATTAATTTTATCATGTTACCATGAGTAAGATAGACCAAGTTATACTTTTAAATTTTGTATTTTACAATTATTTAAAATGTGAGATATTTGGATAGAGATTTGAGACCATCGCAAAGGTGGAGCGACAGAAGGATTAGGGAGAGGGCGAGGTAGAAGGTGAGGGTGACAAAGAGGGATGTGAGAGCGGCTTTGACATCAGGGATAGAAAGGCAGGCGATGAGGAATGCAGAGGGGGAGCCATGGAGAGAAAACACTCCAAATAATTTCTGTCGGCCTATCTAGGGGCACTGGGGAAGGGTCTAAGGTATGTGAGTTTCAAAAATCTGTGGTGAAAATCCAAAAAAAGAAAATAATACCTGCAGCATCGACGGGTGTGGAGTGATCTGGGGTGGGTTCAGCGCTTCCAAAAGCGACTGTCACTATCAAGGAGCTATTGTATTCAGAGTGCCTTAATGCAGACAACCCTTACCATTTCTACGATGAGTTCTGTAAATCAAACACCTTACGGTCTAACCCTAACTACCTTCCTCAGCTGGTTAACAGGAAATCTCTATTAAGCCAGAGTGATGAAGGGAGGAAGACTGCGGTGATTTCTCTTGAGGAAAGGGCTGACCCGGTGGAGCATCAACAACATAGTTTTGAACCTGGTTGTTTTGGGGATTTCCACTAATAGTTTCCAAGGAACCTTTGGTTTTGGAGGTTATTAAGGAATAGATTTCAGAGATTGATAAAGAAGCATGGTGGCAGATCTATTATTTGTAGATGTACGGGGAAAAGACCATCCTTAGAAGATCCTACTTCTTGGTCCAAAGCTGAGTGGACAAAACTCAGAGAAGCTTCTTTTTATTGGATTTCAAATGGTTTTTCCTTGATCAACTTCCAATCGGTGGAGGACCGGAACTTTGTTTGGGATAATGGCTCATGTTTCGTTGGTAAGATTGAAAATTTTGTGTTCTTGAACCCTTTTTTTTTATCCAGCTGGCACAGTTATTTCGAAATCCCTCGTTTGGGTCAGGTTTTACAATCTTCCATTGGTCATGAGAGATCCTGGACACCTTCAATAGTTGGGATGAAAATTTGGGAAATTTGTGAAAATTGATCAAAATTTTGTCTCTCATCCAAGCTTTGTAATGGTTTGTGTTCTGGGAGATTTCTCTAAACTTTTTCATCATTATGTAAAGATTTTGTCTTCTACTGGCTCGTGGAATCAATTTGTCAATTTCAAAGAGATGCCCTTCAGGGGCTTTGAATGCAGTCAGTTAGGGCACAAAAAGGTGGAATGTCCTAAGATTGTTGAAAAAATAAGCAGTGCTTCTTGTTTGAAGAAATGGGTAAGAAAAATAGGCTGCCCCAATTCTGATCTTGTGCTTAATCTTTAGAAATTGGTTATTTATGGTTCTCCTCCTTTTTGGGTGGATAAGAGTGTTGTTGAAGTTTCTGTTGGTAGCAAGGTGAGGGAGGCTCCTCTTCCTTCCCAAAAAGGCTTGCAGCTTTTATTGGGCGATGTTTTGATAGGTGGGCACTCTCGTTGTAGGGTTTTGGGGTTGGATTTTTAGTTGGCTTGTCAATATGTTCAGCTTGATCTTTTTTGGGCGATAAGGGTTTAGAATATTAATGTCTTGAAGGTTTGCATTCTTGTCATAGATCTTTCTCAAATTATGTTAAAGGGATAGCTTCGCCCCTGCATCAAGAAGGTTTGTTTTCAGAAGTTTCAAGCTCTGAGCAAGGAAAAGATGCTAAGGTGGTGACGGATTCTAAGGAGGAGGCAACAGAGATTTTTGGTTCCACAGAAGTCTCAAGATGATAGTGCAAAGTACTTGTACTCTTTCCAAACCAAATTATTGTAAGCAAAGTTGCAAGAGAGTTAAGAACATTGAAGCAAAATGCTTGCAATTGGATGCTTTGAATTTTATTGATGGATGAACTCAATGGACCTTGGAAGCACTCTTATTGAGTAGGGGAAAAGGAACTATTGTGACTTGACACTGAGTGTTTTCTGGTTAGTTGTTTGGTAGGTGTTTCCTTTTAAATCTTCAACAAAGGATGTGACCTCTTTTAGTTGAGAGTATTTTTGGTCTCGTTTTTCCGAAATGTTTTAATGTTGTTTCTTCTTGCTATGTCTTTACTCTTTTTTGATTTCTAGCTTTTGTTTCTTTATCTTCTTATCTTTAGGAACTGGGCCTAGTTATGCCCCAAATCCGATATAAAATTGATATCAATTTAAAAAAAAAAAGATAGACCAAATTATGATAAAAACAATATATAACATATTACAATCTTAAAATCGCAAAATTATATCCCATAAAACAACAATCTATAATATTTATCTAAAGATAAAATATAACCTACTAATAAATTTAAAATATCTAAAAATCTATAAAACACTTATAAATTTACACTTATAAGATATGAGAATCTTCCATTAGTAAATTACTATTATAAAGTGTATACAATTTCATTTATATTAACACTTTAATTTTAATATTAATCATTATAAAATATCCTAATGTCAACTTGGGGAATAATCTAAATAATAATACAAATGCCCACTTTGCATCTCGGGTTAATTTATTGACACGTCAGTCCTAGCGTTTGCGGCTTCACAACTTCATAGTTGATCATAAATTTTAAGGATTGCGAACCCATCCAAAAATGTGAAGTAGCCATACTTATCCATGTGGCATATTTCCCTGTTTTTTCACTTAAACAAGTTACGGAATTAATTTGTGCCAAATCATAAGGTTTGTAGGTTGTCAGCTACAAACAAAGGAAGACACACGTCCATAATCTACATTAAAATTTTATCTAGTCATAAAGCCAGTTAAAATAACATAAGTATCAACTATAGCACCATGAGACCAGGCCTAAGTGTTAGCGATCAGACGGAAGTAAGGAAAACAGAGTCAATAAAAGATAATTAAGTGTGTGACTCCTTAATGGCTCAATAAAGTCTGATGTCAAAATTGATTGTCTAAGACATTTAGTTAAAGGAAGTTTGCCAAACTTTAAGAAAGTTCAAGTGCTAAAAATACTAGGTCTAATCCCTTACACCAAGAAAAATGCATTTCAACCTGTGTGATTTACTATGGGGCCTACAAGAGCATTTTAAGGAATTTGAAAAGGATCCTTCCCAATGGAGCAGTTCCATAATATAAAAGGAACATAATCCAATATGTTCAAGCCCAGAATTATACAACATTATATAATAAAAGTCACTTATTAAATAAAATGCTCTAAATTTATTAAGGACATAAGTTGTGGCAATATGAATTAATGGGTTAAATGAAAAATAGTAATCATTATAGACTGTTTTTTAAGATATTAAAATTCATTTACATGCATCGTTAAAAGTGTTAAAATAATCTATTTAATTATTTAAATGATAAATCTTTTTAGTGTTTGTTATAAATAAAGGACTATTAATTCATACAACAAAAAGTTTTATATCTTTTTATTTAGAACATGTTTATTTATCTTAAAATGTCGATAAAGATTATTCATACAAATTATTCAATCTTTCAAAGAAATAAGTCTTTTATAAATAATATAAAATTGCTAATGTAATAGTCATTTTAACGAAAAGTTTTAAAAAATGAAAATAAAGATAACATTTTCTTGTTCCTTATCATCTTAATCATATACTAATTTGAATTTAATTTCCTATTTTCATTTAAGACATACTATGTCTATGTCATATTCACATGTGCATGTTAACTACTCATATTAATTTCATAAAGCAACAAAACATAATGATCTCTAGTATATACTTCAATACAACAATATAAATTACAACCTATGATTCTTTTTGTTGGATGTAGAATGGAGTTTGATAAAACTGTGATGTAGGATAATCACGTGTGCAAAGTGTTTGATTTTGTCATTTGTGTAGTTTTGTACTATTCAGCCTTGAAAGTCTAAACAAATAATTGGAGAATGCAAAGAGTCTCTCATTTTGGTCTTCAAAAGGTTGGAATGTGAAAAGATGTTAGGATTGTAAAAGACTATAACTAGTACTTTGATGTACTAGAATCTAGTTCGATGTGTTGATAAAAATGAATAGAAGTTGTCATGTTATGGTATGGTTTTCCCGTATTTTATTTTATGTATGGTGTATGAAGAATCGATTACTTTGTTTTGCTTTATTCTATAATTTGATGCAATATGAATAATGGTCTTGCTCTATTATATAGATGTTTCAAGCTGATTTCCATCTAATTTAAGTTGTTGAATGTGGTTTATACGATTTTTCATCTCTCTTTCACCTATTGTGATCTCTAATGTGCAAGTTATCTCTATAATTAACATGTTCTAGTGAAACTCTAGGAACCACTACTAACAATGGTGTGATAAGCATAAAACACAAATTATATAAACTATGTTGAGATAGTTACTGGGACCAAGAGACATATAATGATATCTAGACGAGAGAATTAAAAATTCTGTAGAGGAAAAAGCATGAAGAGTTAGAAAGACTGTACATGATATTTTCTAGGAACACATCTATGGTGAAATATATGAAAATTTATGGTACAAATTGCCTAGATTATTAGCTACATGACCAGCCATATCAGAGTACTATTGCTTTAGTCCGAGGAGAATTTTTTTTATAAATTAGATCAAGGAAAAGATAGAGAGATTGCTTAATCTAGATACCAACTGGTCCTAAGCAATAAATTAGTGGACAAAGATTTTGATTTAGGCTATATTATAGAGTTTGTAGTATAAGGATACATAGCTTTTGAGACTACACAGGATCGATCTGTTCAAGGAATTAGAGGGAAGTTTCTTGCAGTGACTACCTTTGTTAATTAAAATGTTGGTTACAAAAAAGGACATTGTGCCTACTCCAACCAATGTGGAGTAGTTGCTTCATGGACCAGGGGGTTACTTGTGAGAGAAAGAGTATGGCAAGGATATGAGTAAGAGGAACTTGACCCTGATCCCAAAAAATGGAGTGTGAAAAGACTCTGAGTGAAAATAAAATTTTGGGACTCAAGAGACAACTATGACAACAAAGAGGACAGAATAAGACAACTGACCTTGAAGTAACTATGATTAGAACTAGAAGTAAAGTAGAAGTTTCTAGAGATGGAGAAATGCACGACAAAGATGTGGGAGAAGAAAGGTTACTAAAAGAAAGTGTAGAAGCTATAGAAAGAGAAGGGTATGTTGAATATGAGGAAAGGCTAGATGAGAAATAGGATGCTAGAAGTAAAGATGCTGAGGTAGAGAAATTAGGAAATAGAGGTAGGCTATAGTTAACTGAGGGGATTTTTGTTGGAAATATGAAGGAAATTTCCTGGGAAGATGTTAAATTTGAAGGTAGTATTATTACAAGTTTAATTTTGAAGCAAGAAGAAGCTATAATTAAGTGTCATTCAATTCAAGAGTATGCATCTCCAAATCCCACTTTACTTATAGAAATAAGAATAAGTTTAGAGAGAGAAGTTGACTCAGGCTAGTTTGATTCCTTTACTAACAAGTTTGGAAGGCTTAGTATAGAAACCAAACATGCATTAAAAATAAAGAAGCTATAGTAGACACTATTCTTGGTTACTCCTAAAAAGGATAGTGTGAAGAAACCTATAAACACAATAACCACTACACAGTCATTCAATTATATAATGACCAGTACGTAGACACTCCCAGTTCTTGTAGACAGTGCTAGTTCTTGTTAACACTGTTCAGACACTTATAACAAATAACAATCCTTTGAATATGTCACTTCATGGAGGTATGTATGTACCTTTGATGTCATGTGATGGATCTTCAAATCTAGAGTAGTACTTAGTCACATGCAAGATGAAATGGGTTATAAAAGGGGTTACATCAGATGATGTAAATAAATGTGATATCTTAGAAGATTTATGAGGATGTGATTTAAAGTTAATTTTTAAAATAAATGTAAATAACCTAGATTTAAAACAAGTCAAAGATTTATTGATAGCACAATTCAAAGTAAAAACATGATCTAGTCAAGTGATCTAGGACCTAAAAGAAATTCGACAAAAATTAATAGAATGGTCAAAGAGTATGATCATAGGTTCTCCAATGTAATAAATAAAATTGAATTTATTTTTGAAGATAAAGATAAGGATGCTTGGTTTGTAGAAGGTTTACAACCCAAAATAAGGATCGTTATGACTCAAACACAATTCTCTACCAATGTTGATGTTTGATCTGTTGCCCTCTAGGTTGAGCAGCTATAATACTATGTAGTTCTTCCCTCGGTAGGATCAAAATTAGAAGATAAGATCAATGAATTCATGAGGAGGATGAATGAAATGCATGAAAATGATAAGCCTAAATTAGGCTTATGGTATGTAGAGTGTGGTAGTGAGGGACATCATCAAAATGATTTCCCAATAATCAAAATAGAATATTTTGAACTTTGTAGCATATTGGGACAGCCTACATCCAAATGCCATCCTTTTCTGCAATATATTTAGAAATCATCTAAATGTATTTTGGTTTCTATAAATATAAAAATCATGACAAGTGTAGTTTCTATGTATTATAGTAGTTAAATAAAAATGTAACCAATAACATCTTCATATTCGTATCCTAACATATACCTACTGTAAAGCAAGCAAGTCCAAGACCAAATGTGGAGATGACCAATGTGACATAAGGTAGTCTAGGATGGGTGCCTTCATCACCATAGTAAAAACCACAAGGCCTAGATAGTTGTAATAATATGCCATATCCATTGTATCGATATTCTGGTCAGTATATAAAACCATGAAAGAACATGAATATTCAACAGCACCAAGTAACTTGGACCCCAACTTCTCTTTAGAATCAATATGGAGGATATGATGCACAAATAAATTAGTAAGGAGGATATAATGGACAATAATCCTAAGGTTGAGGATATCAATAAAACAGAGGAGGATATCAAGGAGGTCATAATAATGATAATTAACAAAATTGACCACCCATGTAATGTTATCTCTGTGATGCATATAATCATTATGCAAAGAACTATCCCTCAAATCCCCAAAGGCAAGATTATTATGTATATTGTAGGATTGAAGGTCAATATCAAATAGAAGATTGCCTTGTTATAGAAAAATAAAGAAATGAGGACCCAATGTGCAATGTAAACATGATTAATGTGCATCCAAAGGAAAATGCATTTGTGCAAGTTGTCATAAGGCAAAAAGCGGTTAAACAAGGGTTACCTCCATTAGAGATGCCTCAGGATCTAGGTATTAGAAAAGTTCAACAAGATAAATATCCTGACCCTATAATAGAAAATAATTCAATGCATCAAACTACATAGGTATTACATGTAATACAACAAAAACTAGCTTCTGATGAGGATAACACTACTATTGATGCTCAAATGTATGGGAAAATTATTATGATCTTACAATAAGAGGGCATTTTTACTTCCTTGATAGATCTAATTAAACTACTAAACACATTTTGCAATGAGGATATATCCCAGAATATCATGAACTTCCTTCATAATCTTCTAGAATGTGCATAGCAAGGACAGACAAGGGTTAATTAAGTAGTTTGGTACATCAAGACTAAGAAGACTTGGGATGTGTATTCATGACTAGACATCAAGTTGGTTAGTTATAAAATCCCAAATGTAGTATTTGACTTTGGTAGTATTGTTAGCATGATTCCTCACTCCATATAAGAAGCCATTGGTAGACCAATTCTGAGTTACATCCCATAAACATTAATCTTAGAGGATTATGATAGAGTTGATCCTATTGGCTGATTAGAGGATGTTGAAATTAAGGTAGTTGAACTTAGCTTACAAGGAAAATTCAAGGTCATTGACATGACGATAATAGAGACTCATTACTCTACCTTAATTAGTAATAAATGGGTCTATGATGGTCAAATGACTATTAATACTATGGACAATCAATTAGAAGCACATTAGAAAGATAAAATAGTAGTCATACCTCTAAAAAAATATGAACAGAAGCCATATATCATTCCTAAGGAACTAGAATCTCCTTATGCTCATGAAGACAATAGTTAGAATAAGGTGGGGACAGTTTAAAGGAAAATTTGGATGTGTAGTATTTAATGTTAGAAGTGGAAGCCCAGTATTTAGAAATAAAAACAATAATTAGTATTTAAACTAGTTATCACAAAGTTACTAGTCAGACAGGTTCAAATTGAAGAATGTGTTTCTCCTTTAGTATATCCACCAACAAGATCTAAGGTAGACTTTTTTTATACTAATATTGCAACCATGATGGATTAAATTGAACCTACCTTGAAATAATTATACCCTGGGATTCAACCTCATTCATAAGTGGTGAATTAGATGTGCATATCTTGACTTGGTCCCATAGAGATCATGATTTGAAACCTTTGTGCATGGTGTTATCTAAAAATGACAAATACCTCAATATTTTATGATTGAGGATCTTAATCCATTTTTCCTATTACATTAAACACCATGTACTAGAGGTAGAATAATGAATCAGTACACTCAACTATATGTTGGAAGGAACAAATTCAACATGGTAGGATGTGCATAGAAACACATATATGTATTGGGAAGATACCTATGAATATTATATGGAAGGTTTCATCTACCAACCAATATTAATGTATAATATTCCTTAATTCAATAGGATTAATGCACTTAACTACAAATCCATCAATGTGTAGACATATGGACTACTCAAGAAGTAGATCCTCGATATTGGGTGCACATATTTAGTCATACTCTTACACCTCTTCCTACAATGTAGTACATGCATCAAGAGTGTATAAGATAAACTAAACACTGGCTAAAACTTCAAAATTATTTTATCCAAACTTTTGTATTTGAAGATGATAATCCTATAGTATAGAATGCCCTACAAAAGATCAATTTTTTTTGTCATGGATGGGCAACAGATTTAACAAATGTTACTTAATCATCTTTGCATTGGGAAACTACATCAGATCTAGATTTTGTACTATGAAATTACAAAGCTAATAAAAAATAATAGATCTATATTTAACAATATAACATAAAAAAATGATTTGATAGAGTCTAGTGATAGTGATAGTGTTGGGGATCTTGATTTAGAAGGGTTATTTGAACCATAGTGTGAGGAAGATCCTAAACTAGTACAAAGTGGAGAGCAGGTTGAATAAGAGAAGTTTATAGTATTGACAACCCATAATGGGAAGGAAAACACATTTTACAAGATAATAAGCCTGGTGGATCTATAAAAATATATTAGGAATTATTTTAGAAGATGAAAGGAAATATTGAAATAGAAGCGACCCCTAAGCTTGCATCAGTGGGAGATTATTGGGGGAAAGAACCAATCTTCAAAGCACTAAAATTATTAGGAGACTACCATGATGTATTTTAAGTAGATTTTTTGAGGTCAAAGGTGTAGATCCATCTTTGGGTGAGATGCGCATTGAGATAAATATGTGGACATGCCCGATCAAAAAGTAACCATACAAAATCAATCATAACATGAAAATCAAAGTAAAGGCTAAATTGGATTGAATGAAATAAGATGGAATCATTTATCTAGTTGTGAAGGTATAATGGATGACCCCATGGTGGTACAACTTAATAATATGGGAGAAATATGGGTGTGGGGATTATTGTGCATTCAATAATACCTACATCAACGATCCATTTCCTATCCATTTTACTAACGAAGTACTTGAATCTATCACTAGACATGATGTATATTCTTCAAAGATGGTTTCAGTGGATACCACCAAATTATAATTGCCAAGGAAGGTCAGGCCAAAACTACCTTTGCTACTAAATGGGGGTAATTTTCATATAAGTTAATACCATTTGGTTTAAATAACGTACTTATTATCTTTTCTAGGTTTGTGATAAATGCATTTAAAGACTTCATTCATGATTTCCTAAAGATGTATCTAGATGATTTTTCAATATTTTTTGTTTAAATATCACTTTTCAAAGCTTAGATTGATGTTAGAGTGATGGAGAGCTTTGTGTAGCACCTTAAATTTAAATAAATGTCTGGGTTTTACACCTTTCAGTGTCTTGCTAGGTCATGTAGTGTGCAATGATGGAATTATGGTTGATCTAGATAAAATTGTTGTTATAGTAGGAATGCCACCTCCTAAAAATTTAATTGAAGTGTGAACCTTTCTGGGTCATAATGGCTAATATAGGAAATCCATAAAAGGCTATCCAACTATATCAACATCCATGAAGAAGTTACTATGCAAAGACACCAAATTCAAATGGACATCTGAGTGTCAAAAAAAATTTATTGAACTAAATCAGAGTTTGGTAACAGTACCCATCTTGGTATTTCATGATTGGAAAAATCATTTCATGTACATGTCGATGCTATAGGTACTATAGTAGGATCCTTCTTCGCGCAAATAGGTGAAGGTGGGATAGACCATCCAATACATTTTGTAAGTAAGAAACTCTCTATTAATAAAAATAATTATATAACCACCAAGAGAGAAGTACTCACCATGTGGTATTTTCATTACAAAAATTTAGTCATTAATTGTTGTCTACCCCTTTTTGAATTATTCACAAATCATGAGGCAATGAGATATCTAGTCAATAAACCAATGCTAGGGGAAAGGATATCCAAGTGGTTAACTCTCTTCTAGGAATTCTAATTATGAATCCCTATGAAAATAAGATGGGATAATATGGGACTGATCATATTAGCAGACTACGCAATGGGGAAGAACCATAGAAACTCGAATATGAATCTCCTGATGCACACATATTTCAAATTGTTAAAGTTTTGGATAACATGGAGGACATCACAAACTTCTTGGAACAAGGAACTTTTCCTACATATTATATAGAAGGAGACAATAAATAGATGGTTACCAGAACTATACCATATAGCCTCATTAATGGTTTATTGTACAAGCTAGGTAAAAATGATGCATTGCATAGGGTAGCTCTATAACATGAGCAACCCTAATTGTTATGAGAAAATCACCAAGGAATTTGAGGAAACTTCACATGAGATGTTACTGCTAGGGAAATAATTTAGTGTAGGTTTTGGTGGTCTACACTTTTTCAAGATAAGCACAAAGTTACTAAACATTGTAATATCTATTAACAAATGGGTAAGCCTAATCAGAGAGATGAAATACCTTTGGTCCCTATGCTTTCAAAATAGCCTTTCAAATAATGGGGAATCAATGTTTTAATACCTATATCTCCCTTGAGTAAGTTTAATCATGCCAAATATATTATCATAGAAGCTAACTATTTCACAAAATTGGTAGAAGTTTTTTCTATTCCAAGATATAATGCAAAGGATGATCCAGGTGGATCCATGTACTGTTCCATTTTAAAAGTCTTAAACTTCTAGTCAAACCATTTGCACATCATATAATTCATCAAGAGCTTTCTGTCACTTCTTTTGAAATGAAAAATGTGTTAGGACTTGTTCCAAAGTCTTAACTTTAGGTTAGATTTTTGGTAGGTAATAAATAATTATTGTAAATGGGGCATGCATCTTTTAGTAAAGACACCCCCATAAAATAAACTTACTTAGTTTAATTATTAGGTAGTTTTAATGTTTTATATTTATTAATTAGAATTACCTTATGGGTTGTTTTCTCATATTTAGTTGGTTATAGGATTAGTTGTTTTTATCGGTCATTGGTAAAAACCATATAAATTCATGTTTGCATTGTAAAAGGGTTAACGGAGTAAAGGCACCATTATGTACTTGATTTTTTGAAATTAATAAAATACTTGTGCACTCGCACTAAGTGGGGACAAGGTTCAACCTATTTTGGTTCAGGAGTTATCAGTGGTATTAGAGCATGGTTATTTTGGCAGCACGGTGAATTCGAAGAAGCAAGGTGAAAAATCAATTCACGTGGTATATTTTGGCATGAAATAAGGTATGCCATATAAAATGAAATTTTTTTATTGGTTTAAATGTTTGAAAAATTATTAAATTATTTTAATTTTTCAACCTATATTTTCCATATACCACAGTCTGGTCTTTTTGATCATTTCATACTCCATTTTCCTGTGTTAAACCTCCTCCTATGGCATAAAAAATGAATTTTTAGCATTTAATGTTATTAAATTCATTGTTTTTTGACCAAAACCAGATTTGTACAGCCTTTTTATTTGAGAAAAACCTTTGTAATGTTTATTCATGGCTGCCTTCGGTATTTCCATTCATTCTCAGGCCTCTTAATAGCTAAAACATCTGCAAATGGTATTAAATCCCTATTTTTGCATTCAAATTGAAAATCTGCAATTTTTTTGAATTTGTACGACTTGTTGTATGGCCTTCCAATGCCCAGGCTTCATTTTGAATCCATTCCCTACAAAACATACCTTGAAAATCTGCAAAAACTCAGTAAAGATCCTTTTTATTCAGCCTATACGGATTTATACAGCATGTAGGAGAAAGAGCAGGTGGAGAAAAACATCCAGGAGCAACCATGTCATCTCAAGGGAAGAATGGTGTAGTATAAAACTCAGCAATTTATTTTTGATATTTCTAAAGTTTGATTTTCATTAAATTTGTTGTGACTGGGTCCCATGGGAGATAGCTTGGAAAAGAAGCTGTAAAAAGGGAAAAATTTAAATTTATTTACACATATGTAATTTTTTTTCTCATACACAAAATTTGGTATAAATATAAATTTCTGAGGATAATGTTCTGCAAATGCTCTTAGAGCAATTGGTTAAGCTTATTGTGTTAGAAGCTTGTAAAGGAGGAGGTCAAGGGTTCAAATCCCTTCTTTTTGGAGAAAGTTTTTTTTGCTTTGGAATATGCTTTTTTGAAAAAGGAATATTCCCTTTTAAATTAGAATATTGTAAAACACATACTTATTGTATTGTGTTATTGGATTTTTCGAAAAAGGGGTGGAATTCAATCATATTTCTTTTGCATTGTTGTGGTGAGATAAGGGTGTAATTGGTGAAATAAGGTTGTAATTTGGCAAAATAAGGGTGTAATCATTGATTTTTGGTGTGGTTAAGTGCAAAACCCATCAAAAATACTTGTTTTTTAATTTTACACTCTACACAGAGGTTAGGTACAAAACCCCATAGAAGCAGTGTCTTGTGCAGTGAGTGTGATATTTGTTTCATTTCTTTTGCATTTTGTCACACATTTCTCTACTGCACTTACTTTCATTTCAAAATGCTGAAAATTCAAAATTTGCTTTTAGATGGTGATAGATTAATAATTTCCAATTATTCAGATTGGAAACGATTGATGGAGGCTTCACTAGTTTTTAATGAGTTATGGGATATTGTTAAGAATGAAAATCCCACATTGCCAACAGAGTAGGCTAAATTAGATATATTCAATTTGCATGATTCTAAGGCCTTATCTCTCATTAAATGTTTTTGTACTTGTGATACATATGTTCATATTGAAAATTCTCCTCATAGTTACACTACATGGAAAACATTATCAGATTTGTATGATAAGAAACCTAAGCATAAGAAGATAGATATTCATATGCAGTTTTTTACTTTGTCATTAGATGAAGATGGGGATATGGAAGAATATATGTCTAAGTTGAAAAATATCACTACTGAGTACACTAACGTTGGTTTTGGCAAACTAGATGATGACCTCATAGTTACTAATGCTTTGAAAGGACTACTAGGGTCCTATAGGAATTTTGTTGAAATGTTGCATGTCTCTAACAAGATCACATGCATCACCTTTGATAATTTGGATGAGTTGATCATCCAACATGACCGCTCTCTACCCAAGAAATCCAAGAAAAATGAAGAAACCCATGTTTTAGAGTCAAAGCCTAGTTCATCTTCATCTGGGCATCAAAACAATAGAGGAAATAGTTCTAGAGGGGGTCAAGGTTACAAAGGAGGCAGATATCAAAATAGAGGTAGGGGTCATTCAAATAATCAATAATCTAATCAATCACATTCACATGAAACAAGTGATCAAGGAAATAGTCACAACTCATATAGGGGCAGAGGTTGAGGTAGATCAGACATTCAGTGTCATAGATGTGGAAAATTTGGTCACATTGCCTCAAAATGTAGGATTCCTTTTGATAAAATTTAGAGGCCATAAAAAATGACTAAGACTAAATCTGCTCATGACTATGCTGAATCTAGTAATGTTGCCCATGAATCTGCATTCACTACTTTGGGGCACATTGATTATATTGAATATGAGGCTAGAGATGAGCTCATAGATGTATGGGTTTTAGACACAGGAGCAACCAAACACATGACATTTAGGGGAGATTTCTTTTGGTCTTATAAGGAAGCTTCTCTCTCTCCAGTTGCCTTAGCAGATAAGTATATGCATACACCACTAGGACTTGGATCTATTCAGATTCTTCTTCCTAATGGGTCTATAAAATACTTGGAGGATGTTTGGTATGTTCCCACATTGAAGAAACACTTACTTTCTTTGGTAACTATTCGAAAGAAAGGTTATCAAATTGTGCTTTAAAATGGGCTCATTTACATCAATTCAGTGAAGGATGATTATAAAACAATGTATACAAGATATGAAGATGGAAACTTGGTTAGATTGCATTGTAAAGTGCTTCTTCCCAATATAGAACTTGTAGCAATTGTTGACACAGGTACAGGTACTATGTCTACACAGCAGTTATGGCATCTCCACAATGGACATTTGAATATCCACTCTTTAGTGGATTTGTAGAGATATGGTATGGTGAACGAGTTTCCCACTTTTCAAAAAGATGGTATTCTTTGTGAGTCATGTGTTTTGGGTAAACAAAATCGGGAAAATTTTCCTAAATAGTCATCTTGGAGAGCTAACAAATGTTTACAGTTAGTTCATAGTGATGTATGTGACATGAAAAAGTCATCCATTGGTGGGTGTAGATACTTTGTCTTGTTTATTGATGACTTTTCTATGATGACTTGGGTATTATTTATGAAAAACAAATCTAAAGTTTTCGCTAAGTTTGTTGATTGGTTACACTTAGTTGAAAAAGAAAGAGGTTCACATTTGGCCACTCTTCATTCAAATAATGGAGGTGAGTATACCTCAAATGAATTTTTAGATTATTGTCGAGAACATGGAATTCATTGAAAATATAGTAATGCTTATACTCCACAAAAAAATGGAGTATCTGAATGAATGAATAGAAATTTAGAGGGCACAACACATGCCATGTTGCACTATAAACAACTTGATGATAAGTTTTGGGCTGAAGCTATTGGTACTGCAGTGTATTTGAGAAACAGGTCCCCCATAGTTGCACTTTTGGGACAAACTCCATATGAGGCATGGTATGGGTTTAAACCCAAAGTTAAACACTTGAAAGTGTTTGGATGTGTTTGTTTTGCTTTGGTTCCTATTAAATATAGAACTAAGTTGGAACCACGAAGTCAAAAATACATCTTTCTTGGTTATTCTGAAGATAAAAAGGGGTTTCATTGGCTTGCACAAGATTCAAGCAAATTCATAGTGACTCAAGATGTAATATTTGATGAGTTTGGGACTATGAACACTGTAGAGATTGATTCTCAACTTGATAGATTAGAGAGGAAAAATGCAAAAAGTGATAAGGGTTTGAATAATGGGGATAACTCTTCAAAGTTATGGTATGAGACTCAAATTCCTTCACTTTCCTCTCCTTCATCTACAAGTTCATAGGTTGATGACTAAGAAATTGTTGAAAATTCTCTAAGTCCCTCATCGAATAATGCACCTAATGAGAATTATGGAGTCCCTGATTTGAATAATTTGTCTAAGTATCCAAAATGGCCTCAAAGTACTTTTTCTAACTTGACAGCAGATGAAATTGGTTTAACAGGGCCCAAGAATTCTCAAAAATAGGTGAACTATGTTATGGTTGTTACTACTTCTTCCATTGAGCCATCCACTTTTGAGGAGGCATCTACTAAACATGTTTGGCAAAGGCAATGAAATGTGAGTATGATTCCATACTTAACAATAATACATGGGTTTTAGTTGATCCTCCTCCACATGTTAAACCCATCAGATGTAAATGGGTTTATAGGACTAAGTATAAATCAGATGGCTCCATTGATAAACATAAGGCATGACTTGTTGCAAAAGGATATGCGCAACAAGAAGGTATTGACTATGAGGAAACATTTACACCAACTGCCAAATGGCACACTATTCATATGGTACTTGCCTTAATAGCACAAAATGGTTGTAAAGTACATCAATTGGATGTTAAAAGTGCTTTTTTAAATGGTGATTTATAGGAAGAAGTCTATATGAAACAACCTCAGGGTTTTAAATAGGTGGGTGCTGAACACAAAGTGTGTAAATTGACAAAATATTTGTATGGGCTCAAATAGGCACCCAGGGCTTGGTATGAGAAAATGGATTCATACTTGAAATCCATTGGTTTTCATCATAGTGAATTAGATGATAGTCTCTATTTTCGAGTGCAGGGTAAGAAAATGGTGATACTAGCTCTCTATGTTGATGACTTGTTTATTATAGGTAATGATGAAAACCATAACAAGTCTGTGAAGAAGGAATTAAAAGATGGGTTTGAGATGATAGATCTTGGACTTCTTCACTACTATCTAGGCATAGAGGTAACTCAAAAAAAGCATAGTATTTTCATTTCACAAACTAAGTATATTTCTAAGTTATTAGAGAGGTTTGGCATGAGTGATTGCAAACCTACCCTCACTCCCATGGAAAGTAACTTGAAATTGTCTAAGGATGATAACAATACCTTTTTTGATGGCACCACATATAGGCAATTGGTGGGAGGTTTGATATAATTGATGACTACCAGGCCCAATATTTCATTTTTAGTTGGAATTTTATCTAGGTTTATGCATGAGCCTAGAGAAATTCATTGGCATGCAGCAAAAAGAGTACTTCGTTACCTTCAAGGAATGAAAACATATGGCCTTGAATACCGCTGCAACAAGAACTTCAAACTTGTTGGATATTTTGATGCAGATTTTGGCAGATGTGTGGATGACAGAGTGTCAATGACATGACACACTTTGAATATGGGTTCAACTACCATTGCTTGGTATTGTAAGAAGTAGGATATAGTGGCAAATTCATCAGTAGAATCAGAGTATATTGCAGCATGGGATGCTTCTAGAGAAATTGTTTACCTTCATCGTATTCTTGAAGATCTTTAGGTTTCTCAGTTTGCTCCTACACAATTATACATTGATAATTAGAGGGTAATCAAGATGTCCAAGAATCCAGTGTTTCATGCCAAAAAAAAAACATATGGATGTCAAATACCATTATCTGTGAATGCTGGTAGCAAAGAAAACTCTTGATCCAATATATTGCCCAACTGCCGATCAGACAACTGATATCTTCACAAAACCCCTTAACAGAATCAAATTTGAAAAATTTAGAAAAATGCTTGGTATGTGTCCAAAGACCTGACTTTGGATCATAGGGGGGTTTGTTAGGACTTGTTCCAAAGTCTTAACGTTAGGTTAGATTTTTGGTAGGTAATAAATAATTATTGTAAATGGGGCATGCATCTCTTAGTAAAGACACCCCCATAAAATAAACTTAGTTTAATTATTAGGTAGTTTTAGTGTTTTGTATTTATGAATTAGAATTACCTTATGGGTTGTTTTCCCATATTTAGTTGGTTATAGGATTAGTTGTTTTTACTAGTCATTGGTAAAAACTATATAAATCCATGTTTGCATTGTAAAAGGGTTAACGGAGTAAAGGCACCCTTATGTACTTGATTTTTTGAAATTAATAAAATATTTGTGCACTCGCACTAAGAGGGGACAAGGTTCAACTTATTTTGGTTCAGGAGATATCAAAATGGAGTCTAGATGCCCAAGATATAGCTTACTAAAGCATTCTTATGATAGACAAATAATGGGTGTCGAAAAGTGACATGGCACTATTTAAACATGCCAAGTGGTCCAATAACCATTTGACACATGGCAATATGAATTGGTGCAAAAAATTTGGTTTGGTGTTTGTTTTTACCCTCTGGTCTTTGACAAGTGGTCATATGAGGATTTGTGGGCCCTGCTATTTACTCCCTGGGGACCCTCAATGAGGGTCGACACACTTTTATGGATGGGTGCCTTGGCCTCCTATTCTTCATGTGTTATTGTATTGGACATTGTGTTTAAGTTACAAAGTCTGCTGAAGACCCACCAATGTGGGATAATTATTTTCCACTTTGTAATAAGACTTTTCAAATCTGCCATGCCAACTTATCATGCAACGCAAACACCACGAGCTAAGCCACATATCTCCACACATCAGCCTAAGTATAGACTTAGCCAAGCTTAGTGCCTAAGTTTGAAAATTGGCTAAGCCTTGCACCTAAATCTCCACCAAAAGGGATGTTGACACTTATCAAGGGGGCCACCAACCCTTAAAAATCATATAAACAGTTTTCAAAATGCCAATGTGGGATTAAAGAGATAACTAAGCACCTAAGAAGGAGGCCGACACCTTGAACCCAACACCTCCCAAGCAAAAAGATAACCCTTGACCGCTTGAGCCATGGGCTTGTAAGTGCTATAAAGGGAGCAAATTTCTAATTGAAGGGTATTGGGCAGCCGACTGTGTAAGAGAATTAAATAAGACAAAGATTAATTTATGCCTTGTATGGCCTTGTGCCATTATTTTTAGGTCTAAAAGATATTATTACATGAAAGCAGAGACTAGTGAAGGTGAATTGAAGACTTGTATTGATTTTGGAATCCATTTGATGCACAAAATTAATGGAAATGGTCCTCACTTTGAACAGACCTAGAGACGTAGGCTATTAAAGCTGAACTCCGTTATCAATTTGCTGGTGATTTCTTCTAATTTTTCTCTACTATTTTATAATTATGATATTCATTTTAATTTTAGTTTTTATTTCATGATTAAAAATTAAATAGAAAAGTCAAGAAATTAGTAGATCTTAAAAAGGTGACAAGTGTTATTCGATTTTTGCAACACTTGTAATTTCAATTTTTAAATCAGATTTTTATTATCAAAGCGGTTATTATTTAATAGTGATTGCTAGTGTATGTTGACAAGGTCTAAATCCCAAAACGGTGAATGAAAACTCATTGAGTATAATCTAAAGATTGGCTCAAGGTGTGCTTCAAGGATGGTCGAAGAAGAGATGAAATCCGAACAAGCTTTCCACCGAGCTTTCGTGGAGATGAGAAGCATGGTTGAGGAATTATACTATGAAAGACAAAATAAATCCAAGATTGAGAAAGGTGATTCACAAGAATTGAAAGGTAAAGAAACTGAAAAACCTTCTTCATGGGATGATGGTAAAAAAACTATGGAATCTCTCCCTTCACTTAAATTGGATATTAAGTTTGAATTACCAATGTTTAATGGTGAAGTTAATGTTGAAAAGTTGGATAATTGGGTCAAGCAAATAGAAGTTTATTGTAGGGTCCAAAATATTGTAGAAGATGAATAAAAAATTCATTTGGCTACTCTTCGTATGGGAGGCACAACTCTCATCTGGTTGGAGAGTAAGTTGAAGGAAGTCGAGCTTCAAAAAGGTAACTCAATTTCTACTTAGAATGAATTTGTTGAAGAACTCAGAAAGCAATTTTATCCTTTAAGCTATATGCAACAAGCCATGATGGATTGGAAAAGTTTCAGACAAGGAAAAGGCCAAAATGTTGAAGATTATACACAAGAATTTGAGAAAAAAGCTTTACTTTTGAATGTTCCTCTTTACACACAAGAAACACTACTAAAATATATAGGTGGGATACATAGTTACTTAAGACATATGATTCTTATGTTCAATCCCACTAATTTAGATGCAGTATGTGTACAAGCCACTCATTTAGAGGCTAGAGGAAAATAATCAAAAGAATCTTTTCCTAAAGCTAAAAGTAAGTAATCTAATGTTAAGCAATCAAAAGGGGAAAGTTCATCAGGAAAGGGTAAACAAAAATACACTTTTACTATTAAAAAAGAAGGAAAACCATTTTTTAATCATTGCAATAAAATTCATGATGAGTCTACGTGTTGGAAACTACACCCTGAGTTAAGGCTTAAAAGGTTTCAAAAGAAAGAAAAGAAGATTAATGCTATGGTTCAGGACTTAGGTTCAGATTCAGGTGATGAAACTAAGATCACAGCTATGGGATTGCATAATGATTCTTCTCTTTCCGTTTCTAGCACTAAGTCATCAAATGATGCATCTTCTTCTAAACAAAATTTTGTGCATGTTGATAAGAAAAGAAATGAATTGTTCCACATTAGAGTTGTTTCAAAACATACTAAGAATAAGACTCTATTTGATAGTGGTTCACAAATAAATTTAATTTCTAAAGAGTTTGTTAAGAAGTTAGGCTTACAAACCAATCCCCATCCGAAGCCTTATCCACTAGGTTGGGTGTGTGACAATGCGAAGCTACAAGTCTCACAAACTTGTAGACTGAGGTTTGTCATCACATCTAAGTTCGTAGATGAGGTTGCGTTGGATGTTGTCTCATTGGACATATGTGGGATTGTTTCGGGAAGCCCATATCTTTATGATAGAAAAGCAATCTTTTATAGAGAGGAGAATAAGTACTTGCTTGTTAAGGATGGCATTGAATATATAGTCTAAGCACATCACATTAAAACAAGTCTTTTCTTGGTTATAGCAGGGCAAATGAAAAGACTAGTTAATTCAAGCAAGACTTTTTGTCTCATGTTGATTAAGTCTAAGGAAAAAGAATATTCTCAGGATTTGGATAATTGTGATCCTAAACACAAGAATGAATTGGTTGAAATCATTTCTACTTATGATGATGTATTTTAAGATCCTAAGGGTTTTCCCCCTAAAAGGGGAGTTTAACATGAAATTTAGCTATTGCAAGATTCTCCTATCCCTAACATTGGCATGTACAGGTTATCAGTGGTGGAAAATGAGGAAATTAAAAAATAGGTAATGGAACTATTAGATAGAGGTATTATTCATCTAGGTTCACCTCATGTTGGTTCTCCCATTCTTTTGGTGCCAAAGAAAGATGGCACTTGGTGAATGTGTGTTGATTTTCGTGCTTTAAACAAAATTACCATTAAGAATCATTACCCTCTTCCTCATATTGATGATTTGTTGGATCAATTGAAACATGCTATTTATTTCACTAAGCTAGATTTGAGACGTGGATATCATCAAGTAAGAATTCATGAAGGTGATGTGTGGAAAACCACCTTCAAAACAAAAAAGGGATTGTTTGAATGGCTTGTTATGCCTTTCAGGTTGTGTAATGCCCCGACTACATTCATGAGATTGATGAATGATGTTTTTAGATAGTTCCTTCATGATTTTGTTATAGTCTACTTAGATGATATATTGATTTTTATCAAGTCTTGGGAAGAGCATGTGATCCACATTAAGAAATTCATGGATGCATTATGAAGGGAAAAAAATTATTTAAAAATGTCAAAATGTGAATTTGGCAAGACCTCTTTGATATACTTGGGTTACATTGCAGGACATGGTGAATTGAAAATTGATCCTACAAAAGTAGCAGCCATTGTTAACTGGCCCACACCCACTAATACAACTGAGGTTAGAAGTTTTCTTGGTGCAATACAGTTTTGGTGAAAGTTATTTCTCAATTTTCATATATTGCATCACCTTTGCATTCTTTGACAAGTGTGAAATAGGTCTTTCAGTGGGGAGGCAAACATCAAAAAGCCTTCAACACTTTGAAAGAAAAGATAAGTACTGCTCCAGTCTTGGCACTTCTTGATATACAACAACCATTTGAGATCGAGACGGATGCAAGTGAGTATGCTATGGGAGCCATTCTAATGCAAGATAAGAAACCTGTTTGTTATCATTCTAAAACCTTCAAAAGTGCAGTAAGAAAATATCCAACTTATGATAAGGAATTGTATGCATTGGTTCAAAGTGTTAAAAAATGGAAACATTACTTAATGGGCAAAGAAACAATAATACATATAGATCATCAGCCCTTACAGTATCTCCAATCACAAACTAAGCTACAACAGTCTAGACATTTTTTGTTGGATGGGTTTCTTACAACAATTTCATCTTGTGATTAAGTATAAAAAAGGTATTCAGAATAAGGTTGCAGATATGCAATCTAGGCCTCCTATGGTTGTTGCATCTATTCTTTTACAACATGGTTCTTTGTCTCATGAAAGTTTTAAAGAACAATATGTTAATAATCTTGATTTTTAGGATGTTTAAAAAGAATTGATGAGTAGTAGACAAGTAGAAGAATTGGACTATCATGTACACAATGATATTTTGTATCATTTGGTTAAACTATGTATTCCTCAAGATGAAAGGGTGCACATGATTAGAGAAGAGCATACTTCTCTTATTTTGGGTCATTTTGGATTTGCTAAGATGGTTGCACATTTGAAAATGTGTTGTTACTATCCTCGTATGCAAGAAACTGTTGCCAAATATATTAAGGGATGTACTCTTTGTGCCACAAGCAAACCAGTAACAGGAAACTAGGAATTTACACTCCTCTACCTATTCCTACTCGTCCTTGGGAAAGTATCTCCATGGATTTTGTGGGGGGTTTTCCTATGACACAAAGAAAACATGACTATTTATATGTGGTTGTGGATAGATTTAGCAAGATGTGTGTTTTGATTCCTTGCACTAAGCAAATTACTGGGGAAGGCACTGCACACTTGTCATTTAAACATGTATGGGTTCATTTTGGTTTGCGTACTTCAATTATTTTTGATCAAGAATCTCAATTTATTGGGGAGTTTTGGTCAACTTTGTGGGGACTAATAGACACTAAATTAAAAAAGAGCATTGCATTTCATCTACAAACCAATGGGAAAATAGAGGTTGTGAACCACACTGTGGTACATTTGCTTGGGGGATATAGCAATAAACATCCAAAGTTATGGGATGAACAATTGTGTTACATACAACATGCATATAACTAGGCACTTCATTCTTCTACTATGAAATATCCATTTGAAGTTTGTTATGGATACTTGCCTAAATCTCCTCTAGATGTTTGCTATGGATAAGATACAGCTGTTGATGAACCAAAAGAAGACATTCGAGCTAAGAAGTTCATTGAAAAAATATAGCTCATACATCAGAGTTTTTATACTCAATTGGAGAAAAGTCAAGCCAAGTATAAACCCAAACATGACAAACATCATATTGATCACCAATTTGTTGTAGGTGATATGGTATGGCTTCACATTAGTAAGGAAAGATTGACAGGTGAAGGTAAAAAGTTGAAACCAATCCGGTATGGTCCTTTTCGGATTATGGAAACAATTGGTACAAATGCTTTCCGATTAGATTTACCATCATACATGCAGATTTATTCAGTTGTAAATGTGGAAAATCTGAAATTGTATGAGCCTCCAATGATAATTGATCATGATGAAAGTGTATCCATTCCTTCTGTTGATGATTTTGCTCCTGAATATCTAACAAAATTACAGGAAGATACTATTCTTGACAGGAATGTGTGGATTTTGTGAAGAGGTGATGTTGAATATCTTTATGTTGGTCTAAAAGGGATGAACCCAAATAAGGCCAAATGGATGGAAACCAAAAGGGTGAGGGAGAAATACCCTCACCTCATTACCAATTAATTTCAACTTTCAGAGGTCCAAAAGTTCCTAGTGGGGAGGAGTGATCCAGGTGGATCCATGTACCATCCTATTTTAAAAGTCTTTAAATTCTGGTCGAACCATTTTCACATCATATAATTCATCGAGAGCTTTCTGGTGCTTCTTTCAGAATGTAAAATGGATTCCAGATGCTTGAGATATAGCTTGCTAAAGCATTCTTGCAACAAATAAATAATGGGTGTGAAAAAAATGATGTGGCACTATTTAAACATGCCAAGTGGTCCAATAACCATTTGACACGTGACAATATGAATTGGTCTAAAAAATTTTGTTTGGTGTTTGTTTTTAGCCTCTGGTCTTTGACAGGCAATCATATGAGGATCTGTGGTCCTTGCTATTTGCTCCCTGGGGGGCCTCAGTGAGGGTCAACACACTTTTGTGGAGGGGTGCCATGGCCTCCTATTCTTCATGTGTTATTGTATTGAACATTGTATTTAAGTTACAAAGTTTGTTGAAGACCCACCAATGTGGGATAATTGTTTTCCACTTTGTAATAAGACTTTTCAAATTTGCCATGCCAACCTATCATGCCACGCAAACACCACAGGCTGAGCCACATATCTCCACACGTTGGCCTAAGTATAGACTTAGCCAAGCTTAGCACCTAAGTTTTAAAATTGGCTAAGCCTTGTGCCTAAGTCTCCCCAAAAAGGGACTTCAACACTTATCAAGGGGGCCACCAACCCTTAAAAAGCATATAAACAATTTTCAAAATGCCAATGTGGGATTAAAGAGATAACTAAGCACCCAAGAAGGATGTCAATGCCTTGAACCCAACACCTCCCAAGAAAAAAGATAAGCCTTGACCGCGTGAGCCATGGTATTGTAAGTGCTATAAAGGGAGTGAGTTTCTAATTGAAGGGTATTGGGCAACTGACTGTGTAAGAGAATTAAGTAAGACAAAGATTAATTTATGCCTTGTATGGCCTTGGGCCATTATTTTCAGGTCTGAGAGATATTATTACAGGCAAGCAGAGACTAGGGAAGGTGAATTAAAGACTTGTATTTATTTTGGAAGCCATTTTATGCACAAAATTAATGTAAACGGTCCTTACTTCGAACGAACCTAGAGACGTAGGCTATTGAAGCTGAATTCTGTTATCAATTTGTTGGTGATTTCTTCTAATTTTTCTCTGCTATTTTATAATTCTGATCTTCATTTTAATTCTATTTTTTATTTCATGATTAAAAATTAAATGGAAAAGTTGAGAAATTAGTAGATCTTAGAAAAGCGACAAGTGTTATTCGATTTGTGCAACACTTGCAATTTCAGTTATTAGATCAAAGGATGCTACAAAATTATTATATGAAAATGTTATCACATGATTTGGATGTCTAGTTAATTTGGTAAGTGATGGAGGCACACACTTTCTTAATAATACTATTAAGATTCTAATAAAGTAATTCATGATATCATAACATAAAATTACAACTCGCCATCTGTAGGCTAATGGATAAGTAGAAGCATCAAATAAAATTTTGGGAAAGATGTTGAAAAAAATTCAACATCTAGAGAGATGATTGGGAGGATCACATTCTTGAAATTATATGTACCTATCACACACATTAAAATCAAGTCACTAGATTCACTCACTTCCAATTAGTATATGGCATTGAGATAGTAATGCCTATGAAGTATATTGTACCAAGTATGTGCATTGAAATAATCACACAATTAGGGGATCAGGACTCATTAAGGGCATGATTGTTGGATTTAACTAAGATAGAAGAAGACTGATAAGAGCATAGTGGACCCAAAAAATCAATAAACAAATTCAAAAAATATGGCATGACATAATTTTTGATCTAAGTAATTCTACCCGGATTGGACTATTTTGATTTATGAGAGTAGATTTAAAGCATTCCTAGGAAAGATATGCATATGATGAAAGTGACCCTATATCATTCAAGAAGTATCACCAAAGGGTACCATAGTTCTAAAATATTTGTAGAGAACCATTTTACCAAGATAAATTAATGGTTTTAGGCCTAAGCCATATCATCTTTCATCTCTATCTTGCTGCTAAAAATTGAGTGGGTGCTAAGTAGCACTATGTAGTTAGGATTTTATTTAATTTTTGTTGTATTCTATTTTTTTCATATGTTATAATTAATTTTAGTTTTTGTGTTTCTGAGAAACACATCATAACCATTGCAACCAAATCTCATCAAAATATACAACCACTTGGCTGAGAAAACTCACCCAAAATAGTTGGGCACCACTACACCTATTTGGTAATTAAGTCTGGGAAGGCAATAAAAAGATAGCTATTGTAGATGGAAGGATAATGGATATTTTATACCATTAATAACATGGTATCTCAAAATACTGCAATAGTTTTGAAGTAGATTTTCCAATAACATGACAAGTGGATGCATACAATGAATTGATTAAATGATGGGACATCTACTCACCAAAAGTAACTACTAGAGCTAAAAGGACACAACGTAGGCACCAAACATCCTTATTAGGATAATTTATAGCATATAATAGTAAATGCAAAGATAAAATTCATGCACATGTAGTTAATGCATTTAAAGGAGAGAGTAAAATGAATTTGTGTGCCAAACAGCTATAAAATAAAGGCACGTGGATAATAAATAATTATTACATTCTCTAGCTATCACAAGGAAATCACCCTTTCACCTATCTATTTGTAAACAAATCACACATCAGAGTACACTTCCTAAGATTAATCATTAGCTTTATTCATTTATCTAGGCATGTACATAAGTCAACTATTGATTCCACTATCTGACGCTCAAAAGGATGAAATGTGAATAGGGTTAGGAATTTGATAAATAAAGTATAGTGATCCATAGCCTTTTGATTTCATAGATGAAGCATAAGACACTCTATTTGATTTATAATCCCAACTAGCAACACAACCAAGAACTCTAACAGTAAGCATCCACATCATGTTACTAACACTAAAAGGTTGATCAAGTTGCCTACCTTTGGCTAGTTAGATAAAGTCATGATGACATTGTTGAGTCAATACAATCAAATTTCTATTCATCTAGATGAATACATTACCATATAGATCAATGCACACTCAATGCTAAGATCAACTAGCCTGCCCAATCAAGGCAAATCTCTAATGCAATACAAGTCTATAGTGTTACCACTACATTTAGATATCCAAGAATAATATATCACAAAGGTAGGAAGAGGAACTCCTATTGATTCAATTGTGGATGCTTCATTATGCACCATGGTCTAGTGTATTACTAATAAATTTTGGTAAACCATAAATAATGCAAAGCAAACAATGAGAGGTGTCATTGACATTGCTTACAGAATGATGAAGATGAATAAATATTTCAATTGGGATGAATTCTTGTCCACCAATCTTATTACCAATATCAAAAAGGTAATTATAGGAACTACATAGAATTTTCAATATCAATTCTTTGTCTTGTTGTTGTGTTTCAATTTTTGGAAGTCTCCTTGAGGGCTAGTGAATATCACTATTGATATTTTGCTAGGTAATGCCTTCACAAGAATTACATGGACTAAAACTAGCTAATATTATGAACAATTGGGACGGTTCAATGCATGGTGGCTAGAATCCTTCAAACTAATTCGATCACATCTCATGTTTCATAAGATATCATGCATTATTTGGGTCAACATGCATCTGTTACCATGCTACATAGTGGCATCCAAATAAAGGTACATGAGTTGGCTAACCCTACTATCACTCTAATCCCATTCTGAATTTTAATGGTTAAATCAAAAGATAAGGTATATCGATAGAAAGCCTTAGTTTCTATGTCTGTACCTCCACTATAAACCATTCCTCTATAAGCACATCAATGAAAAGAATAACAAGTACCTACACAACAACCCACACAACTAACGTAACCACATGTTTTAGCATATCTAGTGGAAGGAAAGTGGAAAGCACATGTACGTAGAGCCTCACCACCTCCACTAAAGAAATTAACCTGATAGGTGAAGTCATGGATTGAACACCCCATGGTTTCATAAATAGTTGTAGAGTACAACCTACTTAAGATGGGGGTAGAAGAAAATTAAGTGGTTCAGTTAATGATGAAATACATTAAGACATTAACACCAAAGTCTATGAAGAATAAGAATAAAAATCATTCTTCTTTTGGGAAGTAGTGCACACTTGGTAAGTGCACAAATAGGTAAGGAAAGAACTTTGGGTTGATATAACTCAATTAACTACTTATATTATTATTGAAACTGTAGGACATAAAGTAACTTAATGTACATTATAAGTTAAACTCTTTTCAAAAGAACCAGTTATGGGATCATATTTTGCACATGATGTAGACTTATCTGCGGAAGACAGTCCCACATAACTCTTTTTTAGGTGACCACACACACATCCATATGTGAATCCCTCATCAATAATGTGAGAAAGGATGATTTATTTTGGCAAACATGTAGAATAGAGTACTATGTAACCATCTCAACAACCTCAACCCTAGGGAGCAAGGAAATAAAAGAATACACTCAAGCCTCCAAACAAATCCATAATAAAGAAGATGGTATAAAAAGAATATATTAGTGTATAAAAAGACTCTAAAAAAATTGAATAAAATGAGATCACTTAGGAAGAAGAAGAACCCATGGATACATTCATGAATAGTGAATAGGAGGAACAACAATACAAGTAGGGAGCACTTAATACTAAGTTGAGATAAAAATAAAAAAGCACTAAGAAAGCACAAAAATAAGTATCCCTATTTCCATTATCACAACAACAAGATATGTATATTCCACCACCAAATTTTTAAGATGCATCCATGAAACAACAAAATAAAGATGAGGATGCATAAGTCACATGAAAGTAAGTCAAGGAAGCTAAAGCAAAAAACAATGAAAGATGAGGAAGTTGAAGCTACACACAAGTAGGTTAAAGATGTAGAGGAAAAGAAGAAATATCTCAAATAAGAGTAAAGGAGACAATAAGAAGTGCAAATTGCATAGAATAAATAGAATGAGCAAGAAGCCAAGGCAAAATTTGAGTCTAATTCGAAAGCTAAGGTTGAAGTAGAAGCTAAAGCCAACACTAACATAAAGGCCAAAGCTAAAGCTCAAACATAGGTATTAGAGGAAGCTAAAGTTCAAATTGAAGTAGATAATAAGGCCAAGGCAAAGGCAACCACCAAAGTTAACAAGATCAAGGATGCACAATTCCTAGCCAAGGTAGCATCCAATAGTCATAATAAGAGCACTAAAGAAGTAGTCTATCCTCCTATTCAGTGGTTATGGATGTCCCTATTATATCCACCTGGTGCACTACCTTCTTGCTTTCACTTTCTCAGTTTACACTAGCTCCTATGGAAATTTCCACTACATCTATGACACTTGACACCTTTGTGATGGAAACATCACTAGATGTCACCCAACTTCTGCTCTCCAAAAAAATTGAAGGAGCATCCATTTTCTAGGAATATATCACTCAGAGGGATTCATATTTGAAATAAGAAGTTCTAAGGCTATGAGACAAAAAATGATGAATTAGAGGAGAGGCTAACAAATGCAAGCTAGATAATGAATAAAATGTGTCCCACTTTAGTTACACAAGTAATAGGTGATTAAGTTATGTCAGAGGATAAACAATTCACAGTGATATTGATAGAGCTTACAAAGAGTTGGGTAGCTACATAGAAATTTTTGTTTCTACACACATAAGGATAAGCCCTAAAGTTGTAAATAGAGACCATGTGCCAACTGAATGAGGAATATGAACAAATTATAGACACTAATACAACACAAACCAAGAATCTCTCCTAGAATATGCTTGATTGGAGACAACATTTAAATTTTTTTTTACTAACCACTGTACAACCTAAATTTACTACTATTGATAAAGATAAAGTTGTGCTAGAGGGTCAAATGGTAACTCTATAGAAGATGAGCATCATACTCAAATAAATGATAGATTTTTGAGATGATGTTGTACAAAAACTTTAAGTATGGCATCATGAAATGATGCGTAAAACTTTTACATCCATTCAAGCCCATAGGATAGTAGACAACTTAGATGAGCTCATCTTGGACATCTAGCTAAAATAATCTAATGCTAAGGCATTGATTATAATCATAGAAGATGATGACTTTTAGAACATGATGATGATCTAGGTACCACTATGCATTCTCTTTGAAATGGTATGTGAAGTACTCATTGACTGGAAAATTCTCAAGTAAGATTTAGCTCAAGTTAAACTAGCAATTGTATAAATAGTAAATGAACCCTAATTTTTCCCTCTGCAACAACTTCTATAGATCATTTATGGAAGGGAGATAAAGGCATATGGACAATATTCACATACACCCTTGGTAATAAATACATCAGGAGCCACTAGGCTAACAACTACTTAGCAACAACAAACTACATAAACCTCCAATGAACCATCCAACCATCCATAGCAGTAAGGTTTATGATCTACATTTTTACAACTTCCAGTAGATTCACATTTTTGGTTAGATAGTATAAACATTAAGAGCAAGGCTAGATAGGTTGAAAACCCATAAAGGGTGGCCACTTGGTTACATTAGTCTATATAAAACTTGAAAGGGTTGTAGGCTAGTATGCTACTTCGTTTAAAACTTGAAAAGGCAGATAATTAGTGCACAAAGGGTGAAAATTGGAGAATGACACCTGAAACGATTATTGTGACTTTTGTTTAGAACTTATCTTTTAATTTCACTTCATCTCAGCTTTCACCTTTATCTTGAGATGAGACAATAGATATCTATCATAGTTATCCTAATTTATTAGTGTTATAAAATAGAAATACAATTTATAACATGTGAACCATAATATTTAAGTTATTTCTCATTGGCTCATTTCGCATAAATCAAATGAATAAATACTAAACGAGGAGATGATTTGGTGTCATGTTCCATTCATACACCCTCACATTGAGTGCACATTTTCCATAAAGGTGCACTGAGGAATATTTTGACTACTTTGTCCATTATTCACTAAATAAGCCCATTTTACCTTGGTCAATTATTTCGTACCCACTAATACTAGACCTCTTATCATTTTATTATAAACATAACTTAATTGAACAAGTGAGAAAGAAAGGTGGTCTATACATGATCAATATTTCATAACATTGATTCAATACTGGTAAACATAGAAAGGGTCCTAATCCAATCAATAAAATATAACCAAGTCAATAAAGGTCAATTGTAATAGTAATAAATAAATAAAATCAAGGATGGAAGTTATTGCAATGAACACAAGGTCCCCATACCCATAACAACAAGAGATTTCGGTGTTGGTGAGGCATGTAGCACATTCAAAATAATTATTTAGATATATTTTTGGGAGATATCTCACCCCATAAAAGATAGTGTCCCCTAAATACACCACTATTTAAATTTTCACCCTCTCACATGCCCTGATGGAAGCCTCTATGCTATGTAGTAAAGAATATTGATGATCCCATTGGTACTATCAGATGCAAACACTATTGTTATTATTCCCCAACGCACCCAAAGAACCATAAAATATGGAAATCAAAACAAAATAATAAATATAAGCATATCATTAAAATATTCCATACATTTTTTCACAAACAACAAAAATCTACAAAGGAGATTTCCAAACAATAAAGGTAGATCAAAGATCACAAAAATATGTCATCCTTCAGAAAGGGAAAAAAGATAAAACATTATCATCAGACTCGTAGTAACAAACACAAGTTACATGTAGTCAAATCATCCACAAGAAAATGGTCAATCAAAAACATTTATGACATTAACTTATAACTGTAGTATGTTTTTATGTTATCTTTTTACATTTCTCTTATTTTAAAATATATTTTTCTCACTGACTAACCCTCTAACCAGAGGGATATATTTTATTTCATAATGCATGTCAATATTCCTTTATTTTTTCTTTTTCTTCTAGTTGTGTCAGATATCTCAGTCTACTTGCACTGATTTAAGGACAAGAGTGGAAGTGGAGATTCTTTACTTCACCAACTCATGGATTTTGATTGTTTTAGATATTTTTCTCTTTAATTTATTTTTATTTATCTTTGTTATGTATTAATACCTAATTACTGACAATTCATATCTTATTGGGATCAAATATCATTCCATTTAATTGAAAATTACCAACTACTCAAAATCTTAAGGTCTTGTTTATCTTAGTGTACATTATATGCACCTGAATTCACTTGCTTCCTTTATCATCACTAATATTACTATTAATCAACACTAATTATACTTATCTTATTTATCCCCTATAATTTCATCCTAATATCGCCTCCTTTAGTCATTTATTTAACATCTCCTTCATTCTTCTTTATCACACTAACAATTCGTGAAGCTTACATCACCCACAAAAATATAAGTGGGCATCAAAATTTGGGGATTTACACTCTAGTTAATAGCATGAATCTTATTGAATGAATACACTTGGTTTAAGGTGACAAGGTATTAACGCCTCACCAACCTATACTTATTACCCAACACTTTACATTCAATTCATTGATCACCATGGTAATTGATGTCAACCTTCTTGCACCTTCATTCCCTCTTCATCCTCATCAGGGCATCATCTTTCATGTACATTATTATTGAAGTGAACATGAAATGTAGAGTTTGGGAGATGAGATGATGGGAAGATTAATAACCACTATAGGGTTGTTTACAGTTGATTGTCATCATTGTGTATAGGGGAAGTTTTTTATACCTCTCTAAGGTTGTGACCCAAATCATTTAAAAAATGGTAATATGGCTTTGAATGTTTGTTTAAAATAAAATAATTTTGTTTTCTCACTTGCCATCATTTTGTGCATTCCTAAACTATAGTTAATTTTAGTGTAGTCAATCTATGAATCATCTAGAATGAGTTATTTTGACTTACATGTTTTAATGGTAGTATAAGGTTTTTTTTTTATTCTAGGTTTTTTTATTTTGACTTAGAAATCATTAAAAAATAACAAACTAGGTGCACATATCGAGCATCATAAAATAACATTTCAAGAGAGTCACATCTATATTCACTGATGTTTTTCAACATGACCAATCCATGGATTTTTTTAGGCTATCACTACTTCATGCGATGTATTTTATACCTCACTAAGGCTATGAGCCATAATGCCATAGGGTTTATTGAATATTGCTTATAATATCTATTAAAAGATAAATATTTTTGTCCATCTATGATAAGTATCACTACTTACAGGTGAGGTTTCTTAAATAAATGAAGGTTTTCTTAGTATTCTAGGTTTTCTTTTATTATTTGAGTTTTTTTATATTGACTTCTACAAAAATGGTGAACTAGGTGTAGGTCTTGAGATTTTGATTATTTAAAAAAAAAATAAAAATCTATCAATATGTGAATCATTCTATGAGTTCTTCGACTATATTGGTGAATTTAAATTAATTTAGTGTTGTTGATGCATGAGTCATTCAAAATGAATGATTTTGGCTTACAAAAACTACCAACCATTTAAGGTTAATTTTTGCAATAGATGGCATGACTAATATTGTGAAAATAATCAATTTCATGAATTTAATTCATATAAATAATCATTTCAATTTTTTAGAATGAAGGGTTTTTTCTTTAGTATTCTAGTTTTTTTTTTGTATTTTGGGTTTCTTTTTTTACTTCTATAAATATGGCGAACTGGATGTATGTCTTGGGATTTAAGTGTTCATCAAAAAACAAATAATTTTGTTTATGTGTGAATCATTCTATGAATTATTAAATTGTAGTGAATGTAGTTTAATTCATTTGAGAATGAGTGATTTTGTCTAACAAAAAATATTGACCATTTAAGGTTAATTTGTGTAATATATGGTATGAATAATATTGTGAGTACAATCAATTACATGCATGCAATTCATACAAATAATAATTTCAATTATAGTATGAATTGCATTAATGAAAGTATCATTTTGTCATTGAGGATGCCATGATATCATATTCCAATTGTATTTAATAATACTCAAAAATTTAAATGGGAGGACTATAGGAAAACCATTCTCGGGCTTCGTAAAGGCACATTTCAAGAGAACCATGTTTATTTCCACTTGTGTTTTTCAACATGAATAATCCATGGATTTTATTTAGCTATCGTTGCTTACAAGTGAGGTATTTTATACCTCACTAATTATATTATCCATTATGTATTTTATACCTCATATTGTAATTGAGGATGCCATGATATCATATTCTAAGTGTATAACAATACTCAAATAATTTAAATGGGAAAACCATAGGATAGATATATAATTTACATAGCATAACATTGGATGTGACTAAAAAAACTAAGGTGTAAAATAAGGTTCTTATTTCTTATTATAATAAAATCCTTTGTCGAGTCTTTAAAATCAAAATAAAAAGTTGCATAGTTTTAATTTTTTAATGATTTCTTCCTTCATGACAAAATGTTGCATACTTAAGGTTTTTAAATCACTTGTTCCATCAAATTTTTTGTTGATGAGTTTTTTATTAGAATTTATATTGTTAGAGTGTTTATCATACCACATGTCAATGCTTATAAATTCAGTGCTCATTATTATTGATAACAACCTGTCATCTTCAATTGATTCAATAGACTAAGTGGACCACCTAGCTGATAATTTCTTGAGACTGCATAGGAAGGAGCATATATATTCATCATTTTCATCATAATTGGATGTTTATATGGAAAAATATTTGCTACATTTTTTAACCTTTTGTGTTTGTCCATCTCTTTTACTAATTTATTGTACTCCCCATCCTTTTCTAGTGCTCTTTGTTTTGCTCTTTCTCATGCTTTACTTTTCCCTTTGTTTTTCTTTTTATGTCCTTTTTAACTCATTCTTAGTTTTTTATGCTCCTTCAAATCCATGTTAATTTATTTCAATGCTTTCTTCTCTTCTATTTATTATTTCCTCGTATCCTTAATTTACTCTATTTCCTTCTTTCTTATTTCTTGGTGAGTAAGCATTTCTAAAGTGTCATCTCCAGTTAATATTTGAGATTAACTGTTCAGTCTCACTACACCATTTGATGATCGACTAGAATTGTTCATGACCCTATCTGTTGGTAGTTTAAGGAAACTACCTAAACTTGAGATTCTTAAAATTTAATTAAATTGACTACATTCAAGTTATTCATTTTTATTTATTACATTATCATCTATTTTTGTAAGATTTGTTGCATCATCACCTTCATGAAAATCCTCTGAAACTACATAATAGTGCACTAGCTCTTCAATAGGTATAGTTGTATGATGGGATGGCATTGAAAGGCCCACACTTTCATTGGAAAAATCCAAGTTCACACCTAGTTTAGTTTCTTTATCCTTGATCCAATATGGTTGGATAATTTGTGAACACAGGTTCAACCCCTCGCTAAGAACATGTTATTCAACCTCAAACATATGATTTCCTTAAACAATTTATTACATTTGAATTACATTGGTAACATGGCTAAAAGTAGGTACAATGGTATGTACACTATCATTTTCAACTATTCCAACTCCTTTTTGAAGCTATATAATGGCATCTATCTTGTCCTCTCCATATCCGACCAACCGCATGATGTTTTGAATTGCAGTATCATCATTTTCACCTAAAAATTCATAGGATTCATTTGTTTCCATGTATTCTACAAGGGCATGCAGGTTCAGTGGCCATATACCTATCCTCCTAAAACCTAACTTTATATTTTATGTAAAAAGTGCATTTTTGTAATCTATGTTTCCTAGCTCATCCAAGTCAGACCTATTGATTTAAAGATTTTAATTTTGAGCTATCAAATTTGACCTTTCACATTTGAAATATTTTTTGAATGGGAAGAAGACACTTACATCTAATGGTTCTAGCTTGTGGGAAGTGTGTGCTGAAAAAATACCAAGATCAATTCCTAAAATCTAAGCCTCTTCTATATTTATCATTCCTACATGACTTCCATGTCCATCAAAAATCAATAGGTGCCTATTGAAAGGAAAAACTCCACTTGGCATGGTTCTCTTTAAATGGTGTAGCCAACTGAGAAAAAGTTCTTTTATCATCCTGAATATTCTCTTTGGCTACAATACATGCACCTAGTTCATAGTGTGCAATGTAGTTTTCTAGCTATATTTTTTACTTCAAAATATAAAATATAGGAATGCTTTATCCTACTACATTAACACAAAAAATAATAGTGATCCATTCCCTTCTCTTTGGAATGATGTGATGAACACTTTGACATCCTCAGTTTGCTATGATACACTTACCAGTATTCCTACTAGCCTATAGTTGAGTTTCATCACAGTTCTAAATTATGTGTCCATATTGGTTAGCTTCATAAACCTTCTCCATGTTATTATCAAATTCATCTTTAATGGAAGGCGTTAGCTAGAATGATTTATCTCTATCCAAGCCTTCTATTGATCTAATGGACAAGTTTGGATGTTTCTTCTTAAAACCACCCACCAAGACTTGTCGAGCATTCCATCCTTTTAATGGTTGGGCCTATTTTGACATATTTAGGCTACATATGACTTGAGTTGTATAATTTATAGTCCATGGCTAAGTTTTACCATATCTTTGCACCATTGAATGACCTCAAGTTCTTCCTCCTCTGACATAGTGGTTGGTGGGCCCTTATTTTTGGTTGTTGTAATACCTAAAAACTAGTAGGTGAGTGTGGATACAATGATTCACCACTATTTTACCACAAATTTAGTGGAGTACCCATTATTTTCAACATCCCTCATAGCATGCTCAATTTGATTTATAGTCCACGATTGTGAATGCATACATTTTTACTTGACAAAGCATCTATTGTCATGTGTGTATTAGTGTGATCTTCTTTGTGTGAATTTTTAGCATTTTCACCTCCTAAATTTTCAACATCCACTCTTCTTACTCTTTTTTTATTTAGCCTTGTTTTGTGAAATTTTCTCCTTCTCTTTAAAATTGTCATTTTGTTGGCATAATAAAATATGTAAAATTTAATAGCATGCATTATAAATTGATAAAATGTTAACATACACTGGGCAGAGTCATAGTGTTCCAATTGGGATCGAGGATACCTCAGGGTTAAAAAAAATGTTAACATACACAAAGAACTCATTACCTTACACTATCATTAAATTCAAAATACTCATTCCAAATAATTCATATATTGACTATACTAAAATTAACTACAATTTAAGAATACGAAGAATGATGGCAAGCAATAAAAAAAATTCAATAAACATTAAAATCCATATTAGCATTTTATTAAATGATATAGGTCATACCTTTAGCAAGGTATAAAAAACCTCACCTATACACAATGATGACAATTGATGGTAAGTAGTCTTTTAGTGACTATTCTTCTTCCCATTACCTCATATTCCAATCCCTCCATCTCCTCTTACCTTCAATAACAATGCACATGTAATGTGATGGCCTGATGGGGATGAAGGGAGATGAAGGGGGTATGAAGGTGTGAGAAGTTTAGTGTTCAATAGCATGGTGATCAATGAATTAAATGTGAGGCCCTAGGTAATAACTTTAGGGTAGTGAAGCATTGATGTTTTGTCACCTTGAACCAAGTGTATTCATTATGTGTGTTGTGTGTTATTAATTGGAGTTTAAATACTAACATTTTGGTCCCCACTTATATTTTTTGGGGTGATGTTACCATCATAGTGTATTCATTCTATGGGTTGTGTGTTATTAACTAGAGTTTAAATGCCCAAATTTTGGCACCCACTTAGATTTTTATTGATGATGTTACTATCACTGCTTGATTAGACCTCTAAAATGGCACTATAATGACCCCTTACATAATAATCAATAACTTGTGTCTATATTACTAGGTGGGATGTTCAAAATCTAGAATCAGAAAGTAGATGCGTTAAACTATCCATCACTATCAATTTTAATTATGAGAAAGAATTATGTATGTATGTATATATGTACATGTATTTATGTATATGTATATATGTATACATATACATATACATACATATGGGCATGTTAATGTATAATTTATTTTTTCCTTGATAATAAAAAATGGGAATTATAATTGACATTATGATGATGCAATGAATCTAAGAGAATAAGAAGATAATGCAATGAAATACGTAGTTTTTATTGTCAAACTAAATTATGAGAGAGCATGTATAAAATATAGAAAATTGGATGAAAGCAATATAAAAATAGTGAATTATGTTTGTTGTTTGCCTACTTGTTGTTTGTTTGCTTACTTTTTGTTGGTGCATTTGTTGAAATGCTTTAAATTTTAAAAATTGACAAGAAACCTATTGTTTGCTTGCTTGATGTTGGTACAGTAGATGAAATGATTTAAATTTTTTACTAAAATTGTGCAAAAAGAGTGGTATGGGAATAAAACAAAATAAGGATTATTTATATAGGTAATTAGATATTCAAATTTGAAAAATCTTATGATCTATGGATTTTCATCCCATTAGTTCATTTAATTTGATTTGGTTTGATTTTTTATTTTTTAAATTGTTTTTATTGTTTTGGATTGAGTTTTTATTTTTTACCATTGTTTTTAGATTGCATTGTATAATTTGGTGAGTGTTATGTCTATTTTCAATTATGTGGTACACTAATTGGAGCAAGGATGGATTGATTTTTTTTTTTTTCAATTATTTTTATAGTGCATTAAAGAGTTTGGTGAGCTTTATGTCTATTTTAAATTATGCAAGTACATCCATCGAAACAAGGAGTTAAAAAGATGTTAATCTTCAATGGTATGTAGTTTTAAAATTAAAAATGAAGATAAAGTGGATGTAATGTTGCATAAGTTATTTGAAAATATTGCAGAAGTTATATATTTTAAAATTGAAAGTAAAGTTAAAGTGGATGTATAATTTCACAAGTTATTTGATAAGTTTGCCCAAGTTGTTGTATCTAGTTAATAAGATTATGAACTATTATGTTTGACAAATAATATATAGTTTATATTATTGAACTCAATTTTTGTACTCAGAAGTGCATTTCTGACATTGAGATTTTTGTAATTAAGACACTATGTAATGAAAATAGTACACTATCTTGTGTACAATTTTTAGATTTTTTATAAATGAGGGAAAGATTAAAATGTTTAAATATTGGGTATAAATGTCTTTGTAATTAATGAAAATTTTATCTACCTTCAATTAAAAAAATGTTCAAGACTTGGGCTCTCTACCCTCAAATACCATCTCAACTTTTGGACCCCACTAGACTATTTTGTCATTTCCCTTAATCAAACCCCATGTTTTTTTATTCATTTGATTTTCAAAAACTATGAAATCAATCTCAAATATCCATCTATTTTTTGCTACAATTCTCTACACTACTTATGATGGAAGTTATGAGTCAAACATATACCGGGGGATCATTTTCACAATCTTGCAAGGCATCATGAGGAATTTGTTCCAAAGGTTGACTATGGCAAATAGTGGCGAGTAGTATGTGTGCAAGGGATGTTGAATTCCTTATTTTATTTTTCCCAATGTTGAGAGAAAAATACTTTCAATTAATTTTCATAACTTTTACAAGTCTTTATTTTGGTATATTTTCAAAGAATGTTGGCAAAGTGTGCATTAAGGTGAGTTCATATTTTACACACCTATGTGTAATAGTCTTGTACAATGGTTGCAATGATGAGATTTATAGGTGGTTTTTAATATTTTATCTATTTTTATGATTAATGTGATCCTAATAGATTAAAATTTAATATAAATTAGATAGAATGAAATATAATGTTCACATGTAAATCTAAGTGTCACTAGTAGAATATAGTGATTGTTTATTTATAGAAATTTACTGGAGAAACTTATTACTTATCTTATCTTTTATGTAAAATAGTGTGTATTTAGTATTCAAATATGATATGGAATGGGTTTATGTGTGCTCAGATTTGGATATAAATTGTCCATCTAACGTGGGATAAGTTCACAATTTCTTTGAATGTCATTACAATGTAGGACCATCTCCTCAAGTGTGGTGGAACCATTTTCATTCACTAAATTTATTATGTAATAATTATGGATATTTTGATTCTCTCTAACAAAGATTAATATTGTTAATATCCTTGCAATCTATTGCCAACAACTTTGTTTTTGTTCTACTCATCTACAAATGCTAGTTATTTACATAGTAAAATAAGAACACCATGAATGGGTAGAATGGGTGAAAGAGAAGGATTGAGATGGTCGTAACCACCCACTATGACTTAGTGCTACCTACGCATTTAATGATTTGAGGAGAGAATTCAAACCATATGTAGTTTTCCTACCTAGCTTAGTGTGTGAAATTAATATAGATATAGTTTTCAATGTAGTCCTATTTATGGCTATCAATACATGAAAACATGTGATTTTAACCTCTTTTTGGTAATTATACTTAGCTCAAGGTTTGATATTTTTAAGGATTTATGATTTGTGAATTTCATGGTGATTCCTCTTAATGTGAAAAGTGATTTTTTGTGTTTTTCTAAACAAATTCTAGATAGTAATAGGTTGAGGATTGATATTCTTATATACCTAACTCTTTGAGTAATTACCTATAAAATGAATATGAAAGATATGGACACACCCATATAGTTAATTTAAATTTATGAAATTTACTGTTAAAAGGCACATGGATAGATTTGGCCCATGTAGATAGGTTTACTATGTATAATTGTCTATGTAGGCATGAAATCATATAATAAATAAGAACATTGGTCTGAGATTAATAAACAATGCAAGAATAATATTAAGTTGTTCAATCATAGACTAGGAAATTACTATGAAGAAATAATGACAATTTGGGAAGATTGAGCTCATAT